>JAOWBL010004048.1:0-11574 GCA_028564865.1 Zenarchopterus dispar | reverse complement strand
TGGAGGTGTACCGAGGGCTTCTGCTTCTGGCTATGTTTCCTCCTCACAGTCACCCAGCTGGCCTGGTTTCCTGGCTGCTCGGGATCTGCTGGGGGACAGCTAACAGGAGCTAAGCTAACTCGGTCCACACCATCTACAGAGTCCTGGCTAGCTACTGGGGGGGTTTCAAGGGTGTGGAGCTGCTTCTCCAATTGTGTGAGCCTGGCCTCCAAGGCTAGAAATAAGCTACACTTATTGCAGTTACTGCTATCACTAAAGGAGGCCAAACATCTGACACACTGGACAGGAAAGTGCCGGCGAAGCTAGAGGAGACCCACAAGACATGACTGTGCAGCTAACAGATATGCTAATGCTGAGAGTTAAGCGTTAAGCAAATACTACAGAGGTGACAGTGAGCTAAGCTAAGCTAGCAAAAACAGGAGTGCCCAGAGAGTGAACAGTCATACAGTTTGCAGGTGAATCAATCAGGGCAGTGATCGTAAGTGAAGATATATTACCGAGATTAGAGAATTGTTAGCCAAACAAAGACATGATACAGGAAGAAGCACCCACAGGAAGAAGCACCCACAATGCAATGCCACCACGTCTTGGAGGTGGGCTCATCTATCTCTGGGGCGGAGGTTGCCGAGGTGGTTGAGAAACTCATGGTTGGCAGGACACCGGGGATGGATGAGATCCACCCTGACTTTCTTAGGGCTCTGGATGTTGTGGTACTGTCTTGGTTGACACGCCTATGCAACATCACGTGGACGTCGGGGACAGTGCCCCTGGATTGGCAGATTGGGGTGGTGTTCCCCCTCTTTAAAAAGGGGGACAGAAGGGTGTGTTCCAGTTATAGAGGGATCTCACTCCTCAGCCTCACTGGGAAAGTCTATTCGGGGGTGCTGGAGAGGAGGGTCCGCTGGATAGTCAAATCTCAGATTCAGAAAGAGCAGTGTAGTTTTCGTCCTGGCCATGGAACAGTGGACCAGCTCTACATCCTCAGTAGAGTCCTGGAGGTGGCATGGGAGTTTGTCCAACCAATCTACATGTGTTTTGTGGACTTGGAGAAGGCTTTCGACAGTGTCCCTCAGGGACTCCTATGGGTGGTTCTCCAGGAGTATGGGGTGCCAGAGGCCCTTATAAGGGCTGTGCGGTCCTTCTACACCCGGTGTCAGAGTTTGGTCCGCGTTGTCGGTCGTAAGTCGGATTTGTTTCCAGTGGGGGTTGGACTCCGCCAGGACTGCCCTTTGTCATCGATTCTGTTCATTACTTTTATGGACAGAATTTCTAGGCACAGCTGAGGGGCGGAGTGTATCTGGTTTGGTGACCTCAGAATCGGGCCTCTGCTTTTTGCAGATGATGTGGTTCTGTTGACTTCATCGGGCCAGGACCTTCAGCACTCACTGTAGCAGTCCGCAGCTAATGCGAAGTGGTTGGGATGAGAACCAGCACCTCTAAATCTGAGACCATGGTCCTCAGTCAGAAAAGGGTGGAGTGCCCTCTTTGGGTAGGGAATTAGGTACTGCGCCAAGTGAAGGAGTTCAAGTATCTCGGGGTCTTGTTCACGAGTGAGGGAAGGATGGAGTGGGCAATTAATAGGCAGATTGGTGCAGCGTCCACAGTGATTCGGACTCTGTATCTGATCCGTCGTGGTGAAGAAGGAGCTGAGCTGAAGGGCAAAGCTCTTGATTTACCAGTCAGTCCACGTTCTTACCCTCACCTATGGTCACGAGCTGTGCTTCATGACCAAAAAAATAGGATTGCGGATGCAAGCAGCGGAAATTAGTTTTCTCCGCATGGTGTCCGGGCTCCCCCGTTGAGATAGGGTAAGAAGCTCGGTCGTCAGAGTAGAGCCACTGCTCCTCCGCATCGAGAGGAGCCAGATGAGGTGGTTCGGGCATCTGGTAAGGATGCTTCCTGGATGCATCCCTGGTGAGGTTTTCCGGCCATGTCCCACTGGGAAGAGACCCCGGGGAAGACCCAGGACACGTTGGAGAGATTATATCTCTCGGCTGGCTTGAGAATGCCTCGGGATCCCCCCAGATGAGCTGGGGGGGACGAAGTGGCTGGGGAGAAGGAAGTCTGGGCCTCCCTGCTTAGGCTACTGCCCCCGCGTCTCGTGTTGCTTTGGCCAGTTTGTCCTCAGATTTCCTGTCGTGGATAAGGGGAAGAAAATGGATGGATCGAAAGTCTCTGTACCCAGAGCATTGAACTGCTGCTGTATTATCTGAGTTCATGTCCACCATTGTGATTGCTGTTTACATCCCTCCATCAGCTGATGCTGCCGTTGCCTGTGATCATCATCAGCTCCACCACTATTACTTTATTGACCAACCAACTAGACACATTCATGGCCATTACTGGAGATTTAAATCATATTTCTCTGGACACTTCCATGCCAACCTTCCACCACCATATTGACTGTCCCACCAGAGACAACAAAACACTGGATCTCCTGTATGCTAAGACCAAAGATGAATACAGTGCTACAACCCCCACCCTTTGGCAGATTGGATCACAACCTGGTTCTGCTAACTCTGAAGTATGTTCCTCTGGTAGAGAGACAGCCTGTTCACACAGACAGTGAGGAGGTGGACACAGGAGGCTTCTGATGCCGTCAGGACTGCTTTGAGCCAATGGACTGGGATGTTCTCTGAGACCCACATGGGAAGGACATAAACAATATGACAGATTTCATCACAAAATACATTGGATTCTGTGAACATATCACCCTGCCAGCCCAGACAGTATGCTGCTACCCTAATAACAAGCCATGGATCACCAGGAGCTGCTGAAACAGAGCAAGAGGGCCATCAGGTCTGGGGACAGAGAGGAGCTGAGGAGAGTGGAGCATGAAGTCAAAGATATGCTGCGGATTGGCAGGAACATCCAGAGGAGGAAGCTTTTTGCCAAGCTTGAGCAGAATAATGTGAGGGTGTGTGGTCTGGTATGAATCATATCACTGAGTTTAAGGGGAAAGATAGCCAGTGGGGAGTCCAGAAAGACCCAATGAGCTGAATCAGTTCTTCAACAGATTCAACACTCCATATGTTATCCCCCCAACACTCTAAACCCCCACATATCCACAGGACCCACTCAACCCCTCCATCCTCACTGTCCTGTAAAGCAACTATTTTCCTCTTCCTCGATCATCAACACCTTCCCCCTCCACTGAACATCCCACATGAAGTCAGTGCTGGACCCTCTGCAGTTTGCTTATTAGCCCCACTTATAATGTAAGCCTAGTCACAATACAGTATTTACAAAAAAAGTCTGCATTTCAGCATATCTTGTGGCTTCTGCAGCCTCCTCTGATCCTCAGGGTCAGTGTTTTCTCTGACTCTAGCCTCTCTATCTCCCTGCTGCAGTTGCACCTTCTCCCCTCTGACCCACACAATCTGACTGATAAAAGAAACACAATAAAGGGGAGATGTTTAAAATAATAATAATACTATAGCATGGCAATACACCAGTTATACTGTACGCACATCATATTTTTCTTACTTTATATTCAACTCTACATTGAACTGTCTCATAGTTTACATTAAAAAACCCATAAATGATGCACACAACCCCACTTTGGTGTGAAATACTGTAATCTATTGCTTGTTATGAAGTTGTATTCATCACAGTGTAAATGTCATTTTCAGACTACATCTGAATATTTTATGTAGCATCAAAAGCTGGCCAATGTTTGAAATATCAGTTCAAATAAGACTTGAAAGTTAGCAACTTGGAAAAATTAAATAACTTGTAATAACCTGTGCTGTTAAATAACCATAAGTTTCAAAAATCCATATTTACTCTGTTACAACGAGGTTTAACTTAGCTGCTAAAAACACAAGAAGCTACAAATACAAAGCTTTAGTTTTTGCCGTCTCTGTTAGCTTTGTGTGGTGGTTATAGAAACATGTTGATCGACATATTCCTTTCTTTTGTAGTTTCCTTGTTTCATATTCTTTCCAAATTAAACTGGTCTTTAGTTGGTAAACAAATTCACATGGACTGACCACTGCGAAAGGCTTAATTAGTTGCATGCATTTGTGATAGTGCGATACCACTACTGAGCTGTAGGGGGCTCTGAAAACCAAAAACTGCCAAAGTTCCGCGGCGCTGCTTTAGCTCGGCCAGATGCTGATGCATCTTTTATCTTGGCAGTTTTGCTGTTTTGTGGGCTACATGCAAATATTTTATGGATATATTATTGTAATGTGTGCTTTGAATTTTGGTCTTTCAATGCTGACTGTCTTGGCAAGGAGTATTTCTCTTTGGTTCAATAAATGTTAATAATAACAATAATATCAATCCTAACAATAATACATGTTCTGTTCATTTCATCTTAATACCCTTCTAAAGCACTTTGAGTTTCCCATGTGGGAAATGTACTGTAAAAAACAAACTTGCCTTGCCTAGAAGACAATGATTCATTGATGCTTAAAAAAAAGTAAGTAGTGATGAAGAACTCTATTGATGTGTCTTCTCCTAGGCTCTTTGGCCTCCGGTCCCAGCTCCTATGAAGTGGCTTCTCCAGCCTCACAAGAACTCTATGTGTTTGACACAAATGGGACTCATCAATTTACTATGTCTCTTGTCACAAGAGATTATAAGTATAACTTCAGCTACAGGTTGGTGTGTGTACATTCTTATCTTCCTTTTCATTTGTAATTTTTTTCTTATTGTTTAATGTAATAAAACATATTTTCCACTGTTTTCGACTATGTCTATAATCTAAACTGAGTTTTTACTTAATTATTTCTTCATTTCATTCCTTCCCCCTCAGCAATGAGGAGGATGTTACTGCGGTGACAGATAGCAGTGGCAACACACTTCGTATTCGTAGAGACACCAACAGAATGCCTGTGCGTGTGGTTGCACCTGACAATCAGGTGAGGACATGATGCAAAAATTTTTTGAAGAGAGTAGATTTTGGTTTCAAAAGATAGAATTTTTAAAGGCCAATAATTTCTTAGAACATTTCAGAGGATAGATTGTATAACTGTTTTAGCAATATCTATTTTGTTATATAGTTATGCAACTATATGTGTGCATCTATTCATTTAATGGCAACAGATGTCCCTCTACTGTACATGGAACTAATCCTGATTGCCTGCTTCTTTATGTTTGTGCACACACACAAACACACACACACATACATGTATACACATATGTATGTATGTTTGTTTAGGTAATATGGCTCACCATTGGGACTAATGGAGGTCTAAAGACTCTCACAGCTCAGGGTCAGGAACTGGTCCTATTTACTTACCATGGCAACAGTGGCTTACTGGCAACAAAGAGCATCCAGATTGGATGGACTACATTCTATGAGTGAGCAGCATTATAATTTTCATATTTGAATGCATGCATTGTTTTTAATGCTATGTGGTGATACACAAAAGATGTCCCAGAAAAAAAATTGCTCCATATATCCTTTTGTCTTTTTTTTTGGTTAATTGATTCTATGCTCTATCCACTGCTAGGCAGAAACTATTTCACTTCTCCCTGGACGTAATTATTAATTTTCAGAGAAGTCTTACAATAATAGCAACTAATATCCCATCCCTCCCTCCAACATTCTCATTCTCCTTATAGCTACGACAGTGAAGGTCGTCTCACTAATGTGACCTTTCCCACTGGTGTGGTAACAAATCTCCATGGTGACGTGTCATCAGGAGCTGTTGCTGTGGACATTGAGACATCAGGGCGGGATGAGGATGTGTCCATAACAACCAACTTGTCATCAGTTGACTCTTTCTACACTCTAGTACAGGGTAAGATGCTTACGCTTAATGACTGTAAATGTGTAGCGCAGTGTTTCTCAGTTCTGGACCTCCAGTGCCATTGTCCTGCATTTTTGGGGTGTTTCCCTGCTCCAGCACACGTGCTTCAGATTAAGGGGTAAATGACAGACTGATTCAGACACTGATACCAAGTGAAAGAGTTGATCCATTCATTTGAATTAGATGTGTGGGCACAGTGGAAATACCTAAAACATGCAGGGCAGTGGTACATGAAGACTGGAACTGAGAAAACTAGTGTAGTGGAAGGAGATAGTGAGAAGGTTGGCACTAGGTTTTCACTATACCACCATATAATCTGCAACAGCACTATTACGTTCAACAGCTTCATCATTCTTGAAGTCAGACATTCAGCCACAAACAAAAAGGGAAAACAATTTGGTCTTGGTGATCCTGTTGAAGTGTATATATGTGTGTGTGTGTTTATGTGTGTGTGTGTACACACACAAGTCCCGAGGAACCAAAATGAAAGTGACATGTTAATACCTACTTCATTAGAAGATTAGAAACTTAATTTCTCAGGGCAGTCCCTGAGAAATTGTTTCTCCCTATCTTTTATGTCCTTTCTCAAACAACCTTCTCACTTTCTTTTGCGTTCTGGTATAAATTAGTATTGTAATTTCATGAATCTATTTATAAGTATATGGTTCATTCATAAAAACTGTTGTTTTTTTGTGTTTTTTTTTTTCTTTGGCTTGTGTTTATCCTGTAGACCAGCTTCGTAACAATTACCAAGTGGGTAATGACCATTCACTTAGGGTCATCTATGCCAATGGGATGGACACACACTACCAGACAGAGCCCCATATCTTAGCAGGTTTGTTTTGACCAGATCACCTTTATTATTCAATTTCAGTGACAAATGAATTCTTGAATTATTTTATCTGGGATCATACAATAAAAGATATTTAAAGAAGTGGATATAAGCCATCTACATGGTGAATGCCTTTTCATCCAAAACATTTTGTTTCACAGGTTGTTCCTTTTACTCTGACAAACCAGCACAACTTAATGCAGTGAAATATCCTCTGATAGGGGCTATTTTCTGAAAGGAAAAGATCATTGTGAACTTTTTCTTCTTTTCCTTTCGGCTGCTACCTTCAGGGGTCACCATAGCAAGTCATCTGTCTCCATCTAACCCTATTCTCTGCATCCTCCTCTCTCTCAACAATCACCCTCATGTCCTCCTTCACTCCGTCCATATACCTCCTCTTTGGTCTTCCTCTAGGCCTCCTGCCTGGTAATTCCCACCTTAGCATCCTTTCTCTGATAAATTCACTATTCCTCCTCTGTACATGTCAAAACCATCCCAGTCTGGCCTCTCTTACCTTGTCTCCAAAACATATAGCATGTGCTGTCCCTCTGATGTGCTGAACCTATCCATCCTTGTCATTCCCAAAAAGAACATCAATATTTTCATTTCTTCTACCTATAGCTCGGCCTCCTGTCTCTTCCTCAGTGCCACTGTCTCCAAACCAAGCAACATCGCTGGTTTCATCACTGTCTTGTACACCTTTCTTTTCATTTTTGCTGACACCCTTTTATCATACATCACTCCTGACACTCCTCTCCATCTCCTCCAACCTGCTTTCACACATTTCTTCACCTCTTTTTCACACTCTCCATTGCTCTGGACTGTTGACCCTAAATATTTAAAATCCTCCACTTTCTTTATCTCTTCTCTCTGTAACCTCATTTTTCCACTTGGATCCCTCTGTTGTGCCACAAGAGGGAGTGCTTGCTTATTTATTAAAGAGTTATTAATAACTGTCTGAATATCAGGAATTAAAATAAACACACTTCTGCACCAATAACAAATAAACACAGTTGTGTGGTCCGGCTCATAATGTGTGTGACACAGCAAAATAAACTAGTTTAATGCATTAACAAAGTGTCTCTGCCCAGACATACAGTCAGGCTCTTACGTGGATCACTTTGTGAGTGATAGAAGTGGTGTTTTTGTCCTTGGCAAACCAGCGTTCCTCTCAGTTCAGTTAACAGTTGGATGGTTATGCTCCACCGATCGTCCAGGCAAGAATTGGCTCTCTCCTTCTCTCTTCATCTCTGTCAAGATGAGGGGATGTAGCGTTGGTACAACAGCTGGGCTTCCTTCACCTCCCGGTCAGTCTGAAGGCATTCACGTCAGTGGTGCGTGCATGGGTGGGTCCCTCATTTGGCTCATCTGGGGCTCAGAACATTCACGAGCCACTCGTTGCAATAGAGCAGACAGACAGACTGACCTTGCTGTGACCAGCAACTGGACAGCTTCTGACATGGTGATGGAGGAGGCAGGCCTTTGGCTGGTAGCTTGTCGCACTAAAGTTGGAGCTGTGGCCTTCACAGCTTCAAGGATCAGGAGAGATGAGCTCCGTGTTGCAAGAGTGTGTGGGAAAGAGGTCTTCTGTGAGAGCTTCTGAGAGAATGAGGTCCTGAGAGAGAGGTCTTCAAAGAGAGAGAGAGGGAGAGGGAGCAGCCACTCTTTATAGGTAGGTCTGAGCTGCCGTGCATCAGCGGGGACCCCTGCTATGTTCTGGGGTTCATGCCCAATAAGGGGCATAAAATCAAAGGGTCATAAAATTAAAGCCTGCTGGGGATTTGAGTCATTTAAAAGGTTCCTTTGTTGAAACCATGCAGTCAGGCCTTGCTCCAAATTTCCCTCCTCCTGCTCCCTGCTCTCACTACAGATCACAATGTCATCTGCAAACATCATGGTCCATGGAGGTTCCTGTCTGTCATCTGTCAGCCATCACCATAGCAAACAAGAAGGGGCTCATGGCTTGACCTTGATCTTTTTATTAATGTGCTGTTCACAAAAGACCACTGTGAACAACATATTAATGTCCTTTATTTAGTTTTCCTCCACATATTCTTGTCTAAAAAAATTCCGCAATAAAATACAGCTATGGTTCTTATCTCTTGTCTCCATTTAGGCGCTGCTAACCCCACTGTTGCCCGCCGCAACATGACTCTACCAGGAGAGAATGGTCAAAGTCTTGTGGAATGGAGATTCAGGAAGGAACAGACACGAGGAAAAGTCATTGTCTTTGGGAGAAAGTTGAGGGTGAGAGTTCTCAAGCACAAACGTTTGTAAGCAAAGAATAATTAAAAATTAAAGCTATAAGTGGTGGTGCTGGGACCCTAACAACTATGTAGGTCAGATTTTGGGTCGATTGGACAATGCATGTGCAAGTTAGAACAACTTTTCTCTTCATGGCGAGACATTGAACTTTCCTGCACTCTCACAACAATACCTTCTGAAAAAAAGTGACAGTTTTCACAGTCAATCATCTTCAGTGTCTTAATTATGGGTTGACCAGGTCTGAGATGTATCGGCTCATATCATGTGGAGCAGGGTTGCATAATAGACTACAATCATACGCATCATTTTTGGTCTAGATTAAACAAAGAGTTGAGCTACAGCCAATTTCTCTTTTATGGCGAGCCTTTGAAATGACATCAAACATTGCTGCATCACTACAGTCACACCTGCTGAAAAAAAAAGTTGCAAGCTTTGCAACTTAGTATCGGGCATGTGTCTAGATTGTACAAAAAAAGTTTTGAACTAATCTGATCTAATCTCTAGGAGGAGTTTGTTAAAGTATAAAATTAGGAAAAATTACATATCCTATTCATAATGACGGTCTTTCCATCTGAGTTAGAGCATGGGTCCAAGAGACTTTTTTTGTAAGCCTTAGATTGATACAACAGTCACGTACATTTAATCTAGGAAAGTGAAAGCATATGGTTGGACTCATTAAGAGATATGAAGTAGGTGGCACTATCGAGCCCCTCTTTGTGCACCTGTGCCTGATATCCCTAAAATATGTAATTTTACACAACGCCTGAAGTGTGGATAAAATTGAGTTTTGGGCATGTTAAGGGCCAAAAAAAGCAAATCATTTAGGATAATAATAATATTACTCGTACTATTACTACTAATAATAGTAATAGTAATAATAATAATAAACATAGATACCATAGGGTCCCCACACCCTTGGTGCATGGGCCCTAATTAATGCTGAAAGCAGCATTGACCAGGCCCTCTTACTTAAGGTTACAGTCTTAGGTGGCAAGTCTTCCATGACTATTCTGTGAAGTCACATACACATGTATTGCATTAAATAGCTTCTATGTCAATGTCATGACAACCATGCCCCTCGATGTATACTTCCCATGTTTTCTGGCATATTAAAGCCCCCGAAAAGGTGATTCGTTTAGGATATGATAATAATAATGATAATCAACACCATCATTACAAATACATCCAACAAATACATACAAATACATACGGTCCTTACACCCTCTGTGTTTGAGCTTCATAATAATAATAATAATAAACAGAACAGTTCAATAGGGTCTTAAACACCTTCCGTTTATATTTCTCACTTCAAGTATTTATTTATTTACTTAATTAATTGCGAATGAAACAGTGCTCCATAATGTTATTTGTTGAGTTAAAGGTTCTTTTGTGTCACAACATTGTAATGGAAACACACTGGTAGGCAGGGCTGAGGAAATGGTCGGCCCTATTAGATGTTCCTGTCTAGCGGGTTTTCACTCGCACTAGTGGGAATGTGCCTAATAGTGTCCTTGCCTCCTCAGTGCTCAGGCCTTAATGATTGTTGTAATAATAATAATAATAATAATAATAATAATAATAATGATAATAATAACAATTAACAGAGCAATTATGTTTGTATGCACATAACTAGAAAATTTCTTAAGAGATGCTACTGTTTGAGTTCATAGCAACACAAAATGAGAGCAGGTCAGGCAGAAGCTCATGGACATGGACAGATGGACATATATGAAGATGGACAATTAGACTGAGACATAGACCAGTCCTGGTCCAGTCCCGAAACAGTATGACACATCCTGTCCTAGTTCTGGTCCTGGTAGTGATCAACTCCTGGTACTGGTCAGGTCCTAGGCCGGTCTACCCCAGTCATAGTCTGGTCCCGATTCCAAGTCTTGCTGTGGTTCATTCTGTTTTGGGTCATGGTCTGATCCCAGTCCAATAGCAGCTCTGAAACTGTCTGACACATTGGTCTGTGTCCGGTCCCACTCTGATCCATTTGTGGTCCTGGCCCATCATGGTATTCATTTGGTCTAGTGTGGTCTAATCCTGGTCTGGTCCCATTTCCAATTTTGCCCTAATCCATTCTGTTTCTAGTCATGGTCTGGTCCTGGTTCTGTTGTGGTCCTGAAATGGTATGACACATTTGTGTGTGTTCAGTCCCTGTCAGATCCAGTTAGGTCCCGGTCCTGGTTCTGTCTTGGTTTTGTCTCGGGCTGGTCTGGTCTTAGTCCAGTCCTGGTTCTGTCCCATTCTGATCCCTGTGCAGTCCTGGTCCCGAAAACTTATGACAACTATGTGCACTCCCAGTTCCAATTTGGTCCTGGTTGGGTCCGGTCCATTGCATGTCCGGTTCTGGTCTCAGTTCCAATCTGGTTTGGTCTGTCCCAGTCCCAGTTCTAGTCCCCAAATGGTAGAAAAAGTATCTGTCCACCCCATATGGTATAAAAAGTATGTGTGTCCCCATTTGATACAAAACTGTGTTGTTATGAATTAGTCATTTTCATTAGTCAAAGTTTATTTACATGCAAAAAAAACCCCTAAACGTTGCATACTTTGCAGACTGGTATGTCAGGAAACTTTCTAAAACAGGACTGTAAAAGATTGCTGTTAATTCGTACCCGAGTTTCCTAATACACAAAAAGACACAAAAAGATTCAGAGACTAGAAGGCCTTTTCAAAGTTTTACTTGCAAGCAAGGAGTACAGAAAGAATGGT
>JAOWBL010004047.1:0-11576 GCA_028564865.1 Zenarchopterus dispar | reverse complement strand
AAAAGGAAGATAGAAAAGAGAGAATGAAGAACAGAAAGAGGAGAGGCACAGATATATTGTCAATGCTACATAAAACAAAATGTATTAATAGCCATTATCCGTAAGCTAGAGAACTAAGAATTCTATGAACATATGACTGATACATGGTTAGTTGATGTGCTACAGAGACAATTACATTGTCAGTAGATATCCAACAGAGACATCTACATTGATGGTGGTAAACACTAAGGTCTATTAGGAACAGAAGGCGCTGTCAGGTCTTGTAAATAACATGACTGTTTAGGAATTTTTTTTACAAGTAACTAAATTTTGAATTGGATTCTTAAATTTACAGGGAGTCAATGGAGGGAGGCTAACACAGGAGAGATGTGATCTCTCCTGCTGATTCCCGTCAGTTCTCACACTGATGTCTGATGGATCAATTGGAGGATATTCCGAAAATTACTTGGGCATCCTCCTAATAATACATTACAGTAATCTAGTCTAGAAGAAAAACAAGTTGCTACCATTTTGAAGTTTCAGTTTTACTTGCCCAACAAGGAAACTAGGTTACTGATGTTTGCAGGACTTCCAGGAAAATGAGTTACTTCACTTTTACGAAGACATTGCTGTGTTTCTATTTTGGAATTTTCATAACACTATTATGTTTTATTTCATATTAAGATAGAAGGACATTTACACAAACATCATTCAGAGGACTACAGATGTCTTCTGGACATTTACCAATTTGATTCTGCTGTAGATAAATACGTTATGTTATGCTATGCATATGTTAGCTGAATATTTATGCAGTTTCTTAAATGTGACAGTATGTACTGAAAAATTTTCCCACTCAGTAATCAGCCTTGTGCATTCATGTGCATTAATGTAAGAGTTATTAATGCAAACAATACAACTGTATTAGGGCATAAGCTACCACAGACAACAGCTTTTAACAGAAAGTCCTTCAGTTACACAGACTTCAGTTAGTTGCCTCCCTCACAGACATATCACTCTTTATATATGTTTGCCACCATGGAACGTCATTATAATTGTTAATTAATTTTTCATTCATTACCCAAGAGTTTAAGTGATAGAAAATGAATGTAGTTCAATGAAACTTTGCAACTTATTAATATAAGAAGGTAGTAATTTATGCCAATTTGGTAGTGACTTGATTGAGTAACTAAGCATGCCACAAAAGCCATGAACTGACTGTTAACTGTGCTCCTGGAAATGCATGTATATATGATTTGGAAATTGGAAATTCCAGTCACATCGAATGCAAAGCAGTGAATTAACATCAGAGATTAAGAGCTCCTTCTTGACCTCACCGTAAGTTACAAAACAATCTATCCATAAAAGGTTATTGGTTGCTGTTTTAAAGAGTTTGATTATACTGGAAATCTCAAATCTCCAGGAATCAGATTAGAAGGTTTTCGTATCCTGCTAAAAATGCCTATGAACTGCTGAATGAAACACAGCCATAGCCCAGTAAATTTACTTTTGGTGTTAAACTTTACGATAGAAAAAAAATTAGAATGTTTGTACTTTGTTGTTTAAGTAAGTTAAAAGCTTTATTTTATTCTTATCCTGACCTTAAGTGGTTTGAAAATATTTTGTATCTTAACATGTGCAATGTTTTTAAAGTCATCCAGCTGTTCCAGTTATATTTAAAGTTGTATATGATAACTAAAAAAAAAAAAACTTCCTTGGTATTTCAAAGTGTAAAAATGCCATTAACAAAACTTCACCGATGTCATGTCAAAGATAAATTAAAAGAGAAGGCTTGGTGAGAGGTGCTGCATTGTGTCAGTAAATATATTTCTTTTTTCATTCTTAGGGTAGGGGGAAACACTATTGTAAAGAAAGCAAAAATAGTTTGTGAATCAAAGATGAAATAATATTTTGTCCATAAACCCATTATGATACATTCAAATGCATGAAACCATGTTCATTTTATTTTATTTTTGAGTATCAGTCTACATAACTAGTTAATCTGAATTTATGGTTTAGATGAATATTCTTCAAAATAGCATAATACAGGACCTTTAAATTATTGAAAGTGGAAAGACTGAATATGAAGAGAAGAAAGTAAAAATAAAACCTGAATGCAATTATTTCCATCCTTCTGCTTGTTCCCGCGGTACATGTGGCTGCAGTGTTTTTCAGAGAATCATCATGTCACAGTGAAGATTATCTCTGACCTTTTGGATGTAGGATACAGTCACCTGATCCTCCACTCATCTATTTTATTTTCCTACTTTACTGTGTTTGGTGTCGTGAGAGGGAGCTTATCTCAGCTGGGATTGTGTGAGAAATAGGATGCAGTCTGGACAGGTCACCCCTCTATCACAGGGCTAAAGCAGAGAGGGACAACTGTACACTAACTCACGCACACTGTCGACTCAGAATCCCTGATCAACCTAACATACATGTTGTTAAACTGTAGGAACAGACTACACAGAGACCCAGGAATCCTCTTACAACTGCTTTGCTAACCAGCACACCCTTCATTCTATTCAAGTCCTACATTTTACGCTAATTTTACTACACTTCCACAAAGAGCTCACATTCATGCAAACTAACTCATGATTATGGAACTAATGATCAATTTTTAATATTCCTTTGGGTTCATTTAGATAAAAGTGCAATAGAGCAACAGTGTGTGAACATTGTTTGATGGAACAAATAAGTTAGTATGTCAACTAAAGCATAATATCAAAGTTCTTATTGCCTCTGAGTCTTTTCACAGCATTTAATATGGCAATAACAATTCACATTTTATACAAACAAGCTTTCCAGTAGTGAATGGGATAATTTGAAATGATCTCTTTTATACATAACCTTCTTGAACAAGTAGTGTAATTAAGGTCTTTTTACTTTACAGTTACAATAGTTACAATAACAAACATAGGAGTGTTAAATTCTGTTCTCTTTCACTTCACCTGGGTTTCCTCCGCCAATCCTAGTTAGCTATTCAAACTATTTGTTTTGTATTTTATCTAAGACAGACTGGAGATAGTCTGTAGCTATAGCTCTACACAAAACAAGGCAGAAAACATCCAGCATGGTTTTTCCTGTTCATGTGGCTCAGATGCTGTGAAGAAACTCTGAGGTCCTGCACCTACTAATGACAGAAAAGTACATAAAAGATAAGAAGAAAGGTTTAGTTAGCATTGGTTGGTGTGTAGTTTTTAGATCTGTTGGAAAAGCCAGTCATACAAATTAAACCATTGTCTACTGTGTGTATTGTAGAGATCAAACCTCTAGTGTGTTGAAAGTGATAAGCAATTTTCAGCCTACCTGGGCACCCACAGTATATTTTCACAGAAAAGGAAATGGGTCCATGCTACTGACATGTTCATTTGCAAGCAGTTTCCTTAAGGTGGAGGAGTGCAAGTGTAATACCGGGGATAGCTGCTAACCACTGGCTCCAAAATGTGTGATGTTTTAAACCAAATTTGAAATGAAATATCTACATTTGAAATACCTACTAAAAATTAATCCTTCTGATAAGTGGGTATCTAGTGAATTTGATAGTAATTTCATGAATGATTATATATCAACATAGCCCAGTCAAGCTGACTGTTTCCCTCTCTAACTCTGCTGTCTTGTCCAAGTTCGGAAAAGAAAAAAGCTTGTTAATGCAAGGATTCAAAATGATAATCCACAAACACAAACACTACTGATCAACACTAGACCTAGATAAAGACCTAGATAACACTAGACTAGATAAAGCAAAGCACAGCTGAGACCAGGGGCCTTAGTGAACATCTACTTATAAAACCAGTGAGATGAACTGTGTTAGAGCTATAAAGAGTTGAAAAAAAAGTCATATTTCATATTTTACCATTAGCCAATGTTGCGATTAAAGGAAACCTCAAGGATTCATTGCAGTCAAGAATTGTTCTTATTGTTATTCTTATAGTTATAGTTATAGCTATATTCTTCTTCTTCAGTTATTTATACTAAATACAATCAAGAGGGACATCCTGAAAATGTTAAAAGGCATCAGTAGATAAATCTCTTTTCTGAACAAATGGGTTATTTGTACTACACATACCCTAAAATGTAGTTCATGCTTGCATTTCTTCCAATAAATAGAACAAATGATATTATAAATTAGGTACAGCTGATGAGATCATAATAGGAGAGATGGATCATCATCATAGATGAAGAAACAACTTTTTCACCTTTATTTTTGTTCCCTTTCTCTTTGGTTTCAGTTTGGTATCCATAGGTAGCTGTCACTGCAATGGAAACCTGACATGGATAATTCTGGTTTTGTGACATCATGGTACATTGTATAAAATTTTATGTAGCCCCAGACAAAGTGACGAGGTTGCAGTGTTTCAAAATGTTTGGGCTGCTAGTAACTCCAAACACACATATGCTTTCAAACTTAAAACCTTTTCTTTTTATCTGTTATACTGCATATTATACTTTAATATATTAGCTCTGACTCCAGGCACAACAAACAGTGAATCTGATTTTTTTTTCTTCTTTTTTCATTGATAGAACAATCTAAATCAAATACTCTCTGACTGAGCTTACATAATGTTGGTCTTGATGGTTTTTTGGAGACAGTGGGACCCTTGGTTATCTGTTAACAACACTCTTCTCAGAGTTTATACTGCCCTTTTATTAAAATGAGATATTACCTTATTTAAATTACAAGCTGAATGCATATACTGGTATTTTTCTGTGGTATTTTGACAGAAAAATCATACACACACAGTAGGTGTGATTGAGCACTTTTGTCCTTTTATTTTAGAAGTGTGAGTGGGAGTATTTGTGCTAACCTTTTCTTGAAGGGCTTGCCCAAGGGTATCCAAGGTAAAATTAGATCTATGTTCTCTGATTCAGTGTCCGATCATTTCAATGTAGGAAGAAATATATAATTATGTGTGGCATACACAAAACACCATAATTACAAAAAACCATAATTACAGAGTGATTCTTTAAGTGCAATGGAGGACTGTGTGGATGTGTTGTGCCCTTAAAAAAAGGGTAATAATGAGAAGAGTGAATAATGAACACCCACAGGCAGTTCTCCCGTTCACTTGTCTGAATTAATTGAGGGGAAACAAGCGTTATTTCCCCTACTGGAGCCCTGAGGTAACACCACGCATGCACACACACAAACATACAGGAGCCTCTGCTGGCTGTCTCTCTTTACTGCATAAAAAAGGTAAAACAAACTAGTAAGCACAGGAATCCAAATTATGGAATTTACTAGAATGCCTGAAAATTAAAAACATTGTATAAATACCTGTCACAGATGCGTATTTAAGGTGTACACAAAGGTGTAGCACCTGTAAAACAAGAGAGGGACGTCTACATTTGTCATTGCTCTGTCAGAATGTGTGTGTGGCTTTGTGTACGTTTGAGACACCTTTTTCAGTTTTTTTTCGGCTAACAAAATGCAGTATTGTTGAATTCATATCATACCTGCAAGACTGCCAGGCACCACTGGAGTAACTGCTTCTTAGATATTGTTTAGTTTACTGGTTAAGCAGCACGTGTGAGCCTCATCACATTGTTGTCACTGCAGTGTTTGCTCACCTGTTATAGTATTTTGTTTGTGTGTCTGTTAAACTCACTCTGTAAATGAGAAATATGATCTCTCTCTCTGCAGATTAATAGTATAAACAGCAGTAATACTGTCATCAGTCATACTTTTGTGTGGTTAGTGACAGGAACATGAATTCCACATTAGTATTTCATCTAATTGGATTCAACTTTCTTTCTAGTCCTGAAAAATAACATTTTCATAGTTCCTGTGGATGCATACAGTGAAGCTCCTGCTCTTTTTTTCACTTTGATGTTTTTTTTTTTAATAGCTAAGCATACTTCTCACATTTGATCTATTTAAACGTGTTTTTGTGGGACACTAATTGATTTATAGCTGAGAGCACATTTTCCATTAAAGGACAAGCCTAACAGGATGTGGAAGGGATGATGTCTATCCAATTAATGATTTAGGAGATTACAGTTGCCAACAAATCTCCGGTCCTGTGCTGGTTGAGATGAGACAATGACAGAGAAAAAAAAAAGACCAACATTTATTATCTTGGCTGAGAGAACAGCTGTCCATAGTGACCTCTATGACATATTTGGCCATTGCCAGTTGCAGTTAAAGCACACAACTGCTGCGCTATTCAAGCAAGTCTAAAGAGAAGCTTTTAGCCAGTTAATACTCATGTATAGTAAAAATCAGCTCTATAATATATTTTAATAATGTGTTTTGAATTTTTATGTATACAAGAATGACAAAATTGAGAACAATAAAATGGAAATAAAAGAGTTTACCGCATCTATTATTTTTCTCTTATTCTGCATGGGAAATAAATGAAAAAGAGCTTTAATTTTTTTCCTTAAGACTGTCATTCTGGCTTTGGAAAAATAAAAAGCAACGAAAGTAAAATAGTAACATAAACATTTTGAAATGGGGAAAAACTGGAAGTAATGTTCTGCTAAAAACATATGAATAAAATGTTTTTCAATCTAGTTAGTGAAGGTCAAATAAAATAAATTGGTTTATATAAAGCAGGTGTTTGGGTTTCTGTTTTATTTACTTTTAATTATTTAAAGTCTGGCCTTCTGGCATATTTATATCTGAGCATGCGCCAATTATTCTGGGACTTTTGTGTCAATGTTTTGCTTGGATGTTTCTTCTGAATAACAGCTGCATCAGTTGCATCCTCTTTGTGTCAGCTAGACTTTAAAATATCAGATATTTTTCTGTTCCCAAAATAAAAGGTCACTTTGAGGGTAGGAGGATGGAAAAGAAGCGCAGGCTTCAGGAGCTGCTTTCATGTTACATGTTACTGTGGAGCAAGCTGACTGCAGCTCAATCTCCCTGCCCTTTTCTTTTCTTTATTTTTCCTCAATCATGGTATATAACAGGCTGCTTAGTTGTATTGGTTATACAAACCACAGTCTAGATGCCAAATTGAAAGCAAGGGATTGATTCAAAAGAAGCACTCCCTATTGTATCTGTGGTAACTAAAATATAATTTTTTTTCTCCCTAAAAAGGTCAAAAATGAAATAAGAAGGTGAGAAAAAGATTCACATCAGAGACTTCCTCTAAGCCTATTTAGCTTTCGAGGTGTCCTTTGAGAGAGAACTTGTGCTTGGTGGCAGAACCAAAGGGAAGGTGATGAAGATGGAGAGGATCTTCACCCTCACTCTCACTCATCATTATTACAGGATAAAGAAAGGAAGATGGACTTACTGGTACATAGCTCTTCACTTTCCTTTTGCAGCTTTCAGTCTGTACACGTGAAGAGTGAACACATTCATAGATATTTAAGCATTTTGGACTCAGTAAATGAACTTGCAGATTTTGGCATATTACATGAGAGTGATATTGTAAAAGCTGATAATATGCATTTTTGGTGGACTGTTTTATGCCCTATAACACAAAAGTATACGATCATTTTTCAAACCTTGCACTTGTACAAGTGTGTGTGTGTGTGTGTATATGTTTTATTTTCAAAAAAAAAAAGAACCTCTCTAGAGGCTTTGTCATTGCATCCCAAATCTGCTCACCATGGCTGATGCCATAAAAGGAAGCCAATTTAATAATTGAAAGGGAGCAGGAAAGGGCTAAATGCACAAGTAGCAGGCAAAATTTCAGTCAGAGTCAAAGTAAGTGGTGTAAAGCAGTACACTCTTTCACTCATGGAGACATTGAAAAGTCTCATGGCTTGCTGAAAACACAGGCTTGAATTCATCATACGTTTTGTGCACCACTTCTACATAATACAAAGACTAGAGGTAAATGGCAGAAAGCTTTTGTTGTTATATGAGCTTCCTAACAGTACTGGTCAAAAACAAAAACAAAAACAAAAACAAAACAAAACAAAACAAACAAACAAACAAAAAATCCAAAACAATACAAAACAAAAAACCCTTTTATTATTGTGCATTTACAAATTTGGCTCATTATTCTTAAGCATTTACAAGTTACTCATGGGCAAAATTTCAGTCTCTCTTTCACAGACAGCAAGAGTTCAGGAAGCAGATGACCTGCTGTTCAGGAAGAGAGAGAAAATGAATGACCATAAATTCAGCAGAAAACCTACGTAGTGGCTGTAACATTTTTTTTAAAACTGCTAAGTATTAATGGACATTAGAGCCATAGTAAACACTTCATGGAAGATGTCTAATGGGCTTCATGTCTCTTGTCATGAAACATTTAACTGTGGTGTGTATTTGAAAAAAAAAAAATCTTTTAAACTCAAAGCTTATTGCAATCTCACTCACCTTTATGAGAGAGTGACCACTAACTGGGGCTCAATCACAGATAAATGAAACTGTAAAAATGTTTAGAAAGTATAGCCTGAATAGACACAGTGCTAAAAGCTCTCTCAGGTTGCCATTATCAGAAAGAAGAGGTCATTTCACTAGTGAGAGATCGAGGTTATTACTTTGTCAGAGTCCAGTGGGACACAATGCACAGGTGGGCTGAAAGTAAAATAGAATAGTTTAAATTAAATTTTGATGGGGCTTCAACGTAGAGTTTTACAGTACTCTGGGATGATGTATAGATAAGCATGGAAAAAGTACAGAATCTTATTTGTGTTTGAATTCTTCTGTCCCGTGTTTAAAAACATCAATAATTTCATCAAAACCATCAGCTCATGTTTTAGTTCTCATGCCAACAAGACTGTTAGAGATTATTTTCCTTAATAAAAAATTTCCATGATGGATCCTATCAATCTGTTTTCATTATCAGGCTATGTGCAGCTGTCTTTTGAGGTTGCTTTAATTTAAACTAATCTTTACTCAGGAATTAAAGACCTGCTGTATATCCAATTTCCCGTCTTATTCTATATTTATCATCTTGTGAGCATTTTGCTCAGATATTCTTTTGAAGAGTTTCAGTCAGGATTTACATTGCATCATAGTGCAGAAACAGCATTTGTAAAAGTTAATATTGATTTCCTTGATGCTTCAGACAATGGTTTTGTGTCAATACTTGACCTGCTAGATCACTGCGTTGCATTTGATCCTATCAATTACAGCTATCAAAGACATTTAAAACCTCTCTCTTTTGTCCTCCACCCTGTGAAATAATATCATTGATCTGGAATGTACTTTTTTGTAAGAGCAAATTGGCTCTTACAGAGTAATAATTGGAGTGAATTTTATTGGGTTTATATTGTTTTTCTGTAAAGCACCTTTAGGGTGACTTTTGTGACTAACCAGTGTTAAACAAATAAACTGATGTAAATCCAAGTGAAATGTCAGCAGTCCATTTCAGCTCATAAAAGAGCAGTGACAGAAATGACAGGCAGCATCCAGAGCAAAATGAAACAGAAGCAGCAGTTTAGGTCAGGTAACATGACACGACAGCTGCTGATGAATAAAAAAATATATAGACTGAAATGAGGAACAAAGGTTATTCTTGACCTCTAAATGAGCTATAAAAGAAATCTTAAACCTAAGTTAATTAATATTTCAAATATTGCTCCTAATGTTGAATTTGAGGGTGCTGGAATGTCTCATAAGAGATTATCTAGAAATGTGCAACATCCTTCCAGCGTAAATGATTTGTTTCACCACATTCTAGTGTAGATATAAGCTCTACTTACAAGCTTCTCAAAATGATGCCAGACAAGGCCAGTTACAATAAAAGTTTTTGTCTTCAGTGATGATTAAATGACATGTTTCTTTAGAGTCTGTTCCCTTGTGTCACATTATTTTCCTGAGAGAGTCTCACCTGCACCACAAGCTTGTGGAACTGCCTTTAGCTGTTGTGTTTGAGCATAATGTGCATTCATCATCTTCTATTTTTTTCTTTTTTACCCTATTCTCTACTCTATTGTTGTCCAAGGACAACCAGCTATGACAAGGATGGATATGCTGACTGTCAGGCAGGAAATCCATTTATCACTCTTGCATTAATAGCCCTCCCATCATCTCTTTTGTGATGAGAGTCTGTAAAACCCTAAACTGACAGGTGGTGAGTTTTGCTGGGAAGGCCATAAAATAACAGCACTCTAGTGCTTTCCAACAAGTAGGGGGAAGTAAAAGAGACACCATAAAGACTCATATGACTTGAAGGCACCTCTGTGCATCAGACTCTTGTTGTGTCTTCCATATACAAGCGAAGTTTCTGTAAAGAACTTGCTATTTCAAAAGCTTAGGAGAACAAAAATAAAAATGAGAAGTATAAAAAAAGTTCAGCAGGGTAATTAGAGATGCCATCTGAAGATAACTGAAAACCAGAACTATATAGGGAGTACACAGTGTGTCATACTTAGAGTTATAAATCATCTTTGTGTAAGATACTTTCATGCAGTCTGGCAGTAGAAAAAAAAAAATCAATCTTATCTTAAAACAAAGTTTCAAAGATAATTCCAAAGTAGTACCACAGTTCAACCCAGTATGTTAAAGAAAATGTTTCCTTTTACCCTGTCAGTTGATTGCGTATCTGTAACATAAAGTCATCTCCACCCACGCTTGCTTTCTTCACTTTTTGTTCCTGATTCAGAGTCTGTAAGTGCAGCAGAGGCATGAGGCAGTTGATGAGTCAAACAGTAATGTGGTATTCTGCATGCAATGAACTCATATGTACACTTAAATTGTCTGGGGTGATGTTGTGTACAGCATAACTCCAAAAGCTTGTAAGCATTGCTGAAACACAAAGACCAAATATCACAAGGAGCAGTGCTTCCTGAAAACAACCAGATTTGGTTTGAGTATTTTCTTCTTAGCTGAATTTTTGGAGGCTCCTCGATGGCCAGTTAATGGCTCATAAACACACCCAATTAATGTTGCCAGTAAGATGACATATCAACACCTTGCCAATGTTATGTTTTTTACATTTCCTGTAAATAACCTTAATGTTTTGAATTCTCCCATGAATGTTTGTGCCAGAATCTGATTAAGAATATTAAAGATATGGACTTCACCAACAAACATTACAGCTGGAAATCGTTTATTGTGAAAACTGCATTCATCACCTTGTATTACATTGCATTATGGATCATCTTATCTTTTGGCCACTCTTTGTGAGTTTAAATGTTTTTCTATATAGGTATAGATGTGGGAAGCATGACAAAATGTTGATAGAGACAGAAACATTTATTGTCGAAATAGAAAAGCCAATTATGCTGCCTTAGTGCCAGCAACTGTGATTGTCAACTAATCAGTAAAACTGAGTGCATTTTTTTCCTTGAGATGCCCTAAAATGAACCACTGAGCCACGGTTGACAGGGTAAGCTTCCCCACAACCAAAAACACATTTCTTTGGAAAAATCATAGAAACAAATAGAAAATACTTAGTAGGAAATGGTAGCAGGTGTAAGGGAATAAATACTGTTTGTTCCTATCATTTATTTACATTTTTAAAATGACAGCTCAGTCTCTTGCACTTTTGGATGAAAATTCTTCTCTCAATGATGTCACAGAGAGCTGGCGTTAGAAAAAAAACTCTCCTAAAGGAAACATTCTGAAAAACCAGTTTTTAATTCATAGGAATGTTACAACATATGTTTATCTAACATTTTAGGCCTTAAGTTACATCTAAGATGATAATTCATTAAAATGATACTCTGGGTAAGTCAGAAAAAATAGAAAA
>JAOWBL010004046.1:0-11577 GCA_028564865.1 Zenarchopterus dispar | reverse complement strand
TATATATATATATATATATATATATATATATATATATATATATATATATATATATATATATATATATATATGGCAGCGCAGTATGTATCAAAAACCTTTTCAAAAATGTACATGGCTCCTTCTAGGACACTCCGTCTATCAAGTAATATCCAGTAGTATTTTCAGTTGAATTATTTTAATTGAGTCAACACTGACATCGAGAGGTTACAGTCGGAATATATGTGTTTTTGAACTTCAGATCCCAGTATGCAACATGAAGTTCCCATAATGCTTTGAAGTAATCCAGTTCTCGCTCTCGCGTGGTTTCCGCTGCCGCGCCGTTGTTCCATTGCGAACTTTCAACATGGCTTCCGACGGACCTCCAGGCACCGACTCTGTCCCGTCCGATTTAGGGAGTGCTATCGCGGCTTTGAACACATGGAGCATCCAGGATCTTCAGGCAAAGCTTTCGGAGTTGGGAGCCCCGACAATGGGTAAAGAAAAACTCAAGAATAGCGCCGAAAAACCAAAGGATGTGGCTCGCAGTAGCTAGCCACTTGCTAATGGTAGCGAGGAGCGTTGCAATGCATAACTTCAGAAAACCGGGCCTGTCGTGTGTTTACATTCACTTAGGAGGGCTCTACACTGTTTGTAACTCAACACGAGGCATTTTGACTTTTGCGACGTGAAATAACACATGGTTGATTAGAAAAAAGTCAAACATGTAGCTCGGTTTTAGCTAATTTGCTAACTTTCAGTATGAGTCTTTGACCGTATTAGATAAGCATTTCTTAAGGTGTCTAACGCATCATCTCTCGAGCTATGTGAAGTCTGAGTTCCCACAAATCGCCAGAGTGTTGCCTTGCTTTCAGTATTAAGTCTTTTTTCCCTTCAACCAGGCCCAAGAGAGGAGCTTATTGACAGACTGAAGGGCTACATGATCCAGGTAAAGCACATCCTGAGCTTTATTGCTTACAGTTTTACAAACGTAGAATCAGCTTGAAACATCTTTCTGTTAAATGCTGCAATAAAGACATGCATTTTACAACAGCTTTCCTACACACTGTAATTTGCACGATTGTTTTGTATGTGGAATTGATGTTGTTGATATTGTTAATCATTGTTAATAACTTTGAAGATTACTTGTGTTAAGCAAAATGTTTTAAGAGCATTTCCAGCAGATCTTTGCTCATTTTAACCTTGCAACTGGCTTTTTATTGGAATAAGTGAAATTGTCTATATGTACTTACTGGTTTTACTGATTTTTTTTTTTTTCCAACTTCCCTTTGCAGACTGGAATCATCCTCAGTAAACCCAATGAAGACAAATCAATGGGCTCTCAGGTAAATTCAGTTGTCTACATGACATCTCTGCAAGCAGTGAGGTATTAGATGTCACATTATGTGAAAAACATACGTGTTTTATTGTTGTTGTTCCATTAAGGATTACCCACTTCAGTCAGTTAACTGTTTGGTTTCAAAGAATTGCAATACATTTGTACAAGTTGTAGAACTAAATACCTGGATGGTGTTGTACTTCAAGAAAAAAAAAAAGAAATGTAAGAGGAGCTGTGAGAATTTGTGTTTTAGTACTTGAAGAAATGTGCTTTTAAGTGATATTACACACATTCTCCTTTTTAACAACACAAAGAATGGTTCTGTTTGGTCACTTAAATAATGAGTTTTAAATAATTTGTAGCACTGTCAACTTTTCTTACAGCACTTAGAACATGTTTAGCCCTGTAATATTTTGTAAGTTTGGACTGGACATTATTTCCAACTGCCCAAGCTATTCACAAGTTGTTTTCTTACTGCAAGTACTTCACATTGGAATTGAGAGTGGACCCAGAGATGATGGCGTTTTTATTACATCATGTAGAGAATCATCGATGATGCTACAGAGTTGCTTTTAAACCTATATGTGTTTGAAAAAAATTTGGAGTTTTGAAAGAGTGGAAAAAATGTACACAAAGAAGAAAAAGAGAGAAGTAAAAGAGGTCTTAATTAGACATCAGGATATCAAGTTGGACTATATTAAAACTGATCGAGGCAGGCTTTTCTGGCACACAACCATAATATGATTTTTCATACCCTGAACCTTCCTGTTCTTGTCACCATTTCACACATTTCCTCCTCTTTAGATGCCAGGTATTCCTCCTTTGCCTCCGATGCCCATGCCACCAATGCCACCAGGCATGGGTATGATCCAGCCCATGAGCATGATGCCACCTGGAGCTCCCGGCCCACCTGGCATGCACATGGGCATGGAGCACACAAATTTGCCCCCTCCCGGCATATCGCAGGATGATCAGCTGAAGATGGCTCAGCAGAGAGCTGCCATGTTGCTACAGCAGGAGGAAAGGGCCAAGCACCAGGTGAGGCAGCTGGACCACATGTTTACTGAGCAATTGAGTAATTAAAATACATCAAACAACATTAATATAATCAGTCTATATTTAGAAAGTTACAATAGCTTAACAGATTGAAGAAAAGTAAAAGTAAAATATGAATGAAAATTAAAATAATTCCAGATCCAAGTTAAAGTATCTAAGGCATTTTGATTGTTTTAATTTATTAATTATTGGTGATTTGTTGTTTCTGGTTGTGACAGGGGGATGAACAGGACCTCCTGGAGCAACAGAAAAGAGTAAGACATTAAAGATGGCATTCAATTTGAAAAGTGTAAAACTTCAAATTTTTTTCATGTAGCTTTTGAACAACACCTTCTTTTTCACTACAGTATGTTACTCACATTTTACTTTCTCCTCTTTTCTCCCTCTCCTATTTTATCAGGCTGCAGTGCTACTGGAACAGGAGCGGCAGCAGGAGATGGCAAAGATGCAGCCCAGTACCATGAGTCCGGTCAGCGCTGTCAGAGGTGTGCCTAGTCTTTTAAAAACCTACTAGATTTCTAGGAAACACTCAGTTTCATAAATGATTTTGGCACCTTACATGTTTCTCTTTTAATATTTATTTAATAATTTATTCCCAGGATCTGTTTTTATACATAGGTTGACTGTTGTTCCTCACTGAATCAAAGTTTCAGTTAAATGAGTAACTGTAACTGGTTTATCTTTGCTAGAAGAGCAGGTTTCAGTCTCGAACCGTTTCTTGAGTTTGATGTTTATTCCACAGTTTAAGGGTAAATCTTCACATCTTAACATTTTGGTATTATGTGCAAAACTCATCAGTTTCAGTCTTGGATCCTCGTGGGCCACTGCCTCCTGGTGTCTCTATTTTGCCGCCCCATAAACAAAGGGTGCCTCCTCCTCCAGGAGAAGATAACAGAGAGGTAAACGCTTCTTTCTCCTGTGTGGGTTGTTTTAACTCTGGAGTGAACATCCAGTCAGACTGTTTTTATGTGTTGTTCACTTTTGTACCCTACGTATGATTTTGTGTAATTAGATGATGTGACACTGTTAAACTGTTGCTGTAAAATTATAAATCAGATTTAGCTGGATCCTCTACTTTTATCTTTTTAAACTCACTTGAGCTCTTAACATCCTTTGCACCTACTTTTGTATCCGGTGTTGCTTGAATCCAAGATTAGCTAGAAGGCTCAAACTTTTTTGAGATTATTGATTGATTTTTCTTTTCTTCCCTTTACTTCAGCTCTGGCAGAATGAGGAAGTAAGTGTCACTGGGCCCAAGATCCCTCAGGCTTTGGAGAAGATCCTCCAACTGAAGGAGATCAGACAGGAGCAGCTCATTGATCCAGCAGGTCAGCACAGGTGTCTCCTTAGCAGTTACTGCTAAAGGATAAACACAGTTCATTAAAAGTGACCCAATAACTAATGCCTGATATTTGTACTGAATTATTTTATTGATGGTTTAAAAAAAAAAAAAATCAGTGCAGTTTTGGGGTTTTGTTCGAAGTAAGAAGTGCTGCACTGTGTTGTCATTTTATTTTGAAATATTGATGCTTTCTGTTTGGCACCAGCATTAGTTTAAGGTAAATCTGTAACCTTATAAATATGCTTTCTAACTTGAAATTAAGTAGCCATGTAAGAAGTTACTAAACAGTTTAACAACCTTATACTTGCAAGTGTTGCGTTCCACCAAAGATGTGTTATTGGAAAGATGCTCTCCGATACGCGATTCAATCAGTGTATGCTGCAGAAAAGCGACACGAGTTTACAGGCGTGATTTTAAAGAAACTGTCTTCAAATGCAAGCAGTTTTAATTAAGCAAAAATAAAAGTGTAAATAACAACCATAAAAGTGTATCATATATACAAAAATGTGAAGCATTCTGAGTAATCAGCTGTGTGGGTAGAAATGTAAACGTTTCTATTTAGTTCACCAGCTGTATTTTATGGATGTTCTCATTGGATCTTTTTTTTGTTTCAGTCAACTTTTTTCCATTCTGATGTTTTAAAAAATTACATTTGATTTTTAGACAACATGCAGTCACAATATAAACTCATTATACATGGGAAAAAAAGTAAAATAGCTGAAACAAGGCATTGTTGGCTGTTGATCAATAACTCTGTCATTTCTGAATATGCAAATAGACAAGTACACTGATTGTTACTGATTTTTCACCAAATTCTTTGTGAGTAAACAACCCCAGAGTGGTCGTAGCACAGTTCTCTACCTGATCTGAACCACCGAACACATTTGTCTTCATTTTACTGAGATCCAGAAAGTTCATGTCCAATCAGATCTTCAGGTCACCTGGATAGCTCATCAATGGCCACAGTGAATTTGATCCTTTAGATTTTCAAGGCAAATATGTGTGAATGTAGTATGCAAAAAAAAAAAACTTTGAAAGGAGTTTTTTTTCTAAAAAAAGTGACTCCAAAAGGATGCAAACTTTTGAAGAGGTTGTAATTTGGTTTTCATCATCATTTTCATTTTTTTCTCGTTAAGAAGAAGACGAAGATGAAGGAGCAGAGATGGACGCAACAAATTCCTCTGCAGCAGTGATGTCTGAGACAGAAGATGATGATGGCCAGATGTCTAAAAAAGATGTAAGCCACTTTATATACTCAATTACTATGGAAGATGATATGTGTAGTCTGGACTTGGAAATGAGCTTTTAAAGAGGTTAAAGGTGGCAGATTTGTTGTTGAATTTATGAAGCAACCTTTTCTCTTAGAAAAACCGCAAACGCAGGAACCGTAAAAAGAAGAGCAAGAAGAAGCGAGCGCAGGAGAAGAAGGAGCAGGCGGCGGAGCAGCAGCAGCAGCAGCAGCAGAAGAAGGAGGGCAGCGACAAGCCGAAGAGTAAAGACAAAGACAAAGAGAAGGAGCCAGAGGTCGAGATCGAATACGTCACAGAAGAGCCAGAGATTTATGACCCTAACTTCATCTTCTTCAAGAGGATTTTTGAGGCATTTAAGGTGGCTACAGCAAACTGTTAAATTATCCTCTGCCTCAGATACAGGTGGTGTCTTGTACACCTTTTAATGCAATCTTGTTTTCTAGTTGACTGATGATGTGAAGAAAGAGAAGGACAAAGAGCCTGAAAAGGCTGAAAAACAGGAGATGGTGGGCGTACTGAGAAAAAAGGGATTTGAGGAGGAGAGGAAGGACAGTGACGATAGTGATGAGGTACACATCCTTCTGTTTCTTTAAAAAAAAAAAACTCAACAGGAATGATTAAATCCTGTTTGGAATTTTTTTTTTTTTTTTTTTTTAAATATCTGACTTTTTTTTTTTTTTTACTTGCAGGAAGTCAGACATGATGCACCTAAACTGTCCAAGAAGAAGCTGAGGAGGATGAACAGGCTGACTGTGGCTGAACTCAAACAGGTACATCAAGATTCATCTATGTTTAAGTAAACTCATTCCAGTCTGCTGTTGCAATTCAGAAATGCAAAAAGCTTCTCAGACCCACAGATGGGGATTTCTCTTCTTCTCCTGTCACGTTTCTCCAGCTTGTTGCTCGTCCAGATGTCGTGGAGATGCATGATGTGACGGCACAAGAGCCCAAGTTGCTGGTCCACTTAAAAGCCACCAGAAACACCGTGCCGGTGCCCCGTCACTGGTGTTTTAAACGAAAGTATCTGCAGGGAAAGAGAGGTATAGAGAAGCCTCCATTTGAGCTGCCAGAGTTCATCAAGAGGACAGGAATCCAGGAGATGAGGGAGGCTCTGCAGGAGAAGGTGGGTGGCCCTTCAGTGGACACAACTGCTTTCCCTAACAAGACTTTATCCACGATTTGTTAAGGGAAGTGTTTTATTTCTTTGCAGGAAGATGCCAAAACTATGAAAACTAAAATGAGAGAAAAGGTTCGCCCCAAAATGGGAAAGATCGACATCGACTACCAGAAACTCCACGATGCTTTCTTCAAATGGCAAATCAAACCCAAACTCACCATCCACGGAGACCTTTACTACGAGGTACAGTGGTCATTTTTCTCTTTCATCGATTTTTGTTTTCTTCACGTTCAGATCCATTCAGTGACCCGGTTTATATGTCTGCAGGGTAAGGAATTTGAAACCCGTCTGAAAGAGAAGAAGCCAGGAGATCTTTCAGATGAGCTGCGTATTGCTCTGGGGATGCCAGTAGGACCAGTAAGCTCCATTAGCGTCTTATCTAAAGAACCAGTTGGAGAACACTTTAAAAGGAAATCACAAATAGCTCATTGTCCTCAGCATAAAATCATATAAGCTTCAACGTGTTTTTTTTTTTAAATTTCCTTTTTTAATCAGTAATGTATCATTCTTCCCATTACTGCCGTGAAATTAATTCATATGAATATTTAGGCTGTGAAAACACATCTCATGTTAGCCGAGATGTGCCAGGACTTTGTTTACACCAGCGCACTAACAAGGACACAAATGCGTTGAAAAATATGCAGATATCCAAATGTCCTGCAGCTGCAGTCATATGCAATCCATCACACATGAAGAAATGAATGCTGAATGTATTTGTAGCTCAGAAATAAACCAGCATACGGAGAGCTTTGGCGAATAAACGATATGGTCCATGAGTTCATGTGTTCACTTATGCTTTGTCACTAGAACGCACACAAGGTGCCGCCTCCCTGGCTGATAGCTATGCAGAGGTACGGCCCCCCTCCTTCATACCCCAACCTCAAGATCCCTGGACTCAACTCCCCCATCCCAGAGGTAAAAACTCTGATTTCAGTAGTTGTTTATGTTATTTAACATTTCTCTGTAAACCAAAGCATTCCAAGGTTTAATATGAAATCCCAACCTTATTATAAACATGAACACATGATTATTGAAGTATTTTCATTAATATTTGCTATTTTATTTCTCTTCGCTTGCACCGTTGTGTTCTTCAGAACTGTACGTTTGGTTACCACGCCGGTGGTTGGGGGAAGCCGCCAGTAGACGAGATGGGAAAACCACTTTATGGCGATGTGTTTGGGACCAATTCAGCAGACTTCCAGGTCAGAACATGACAAGCACAAAACACACAGGAGATGACACGTTTAGGTTCTGCCCTTGAGAAGCGTGAGAACAGTAAAATGAAGTTCATCTGTTTGCACATGATGGTTCAAGATCTATTATAAATAATATCCTGATTTCAAGGCTTGAATTCCCATTCAGAGGAATTCTCCATGTCATTTTCATGGTTAATATAAAGTCTTTGATTGCTAGTTTGATTGTAATCCACCGTAAAGCCAACAGTATTATAAAGTCTGGTGTTATTGCTGATAATTTCATCAATTTTTCCTTCTTTAGATAACAAGTGGTTGTGTTTGTGTACGCAGGCTAAAGCCGAGGAAGAGGAGGTGGATCATACACCTTGGGGAGAGCTGGAGCCTTCAGATGAAGAATCATCGGAAGAAGAGGAGGAGGAGGAAAGTGATGAAGAGAAGCCAGATGAAACTGGATTCTTCACACCAGCTGACAGGTGCTCAATATGAGAGTTACGCCAAAAACTTAAAGCAAGCAATTTCCGAGTGTCTGTGAATGAGTACATTCCTTTATGCTCACAGATTTCTGATCATGTTTTTTCCACAGTGCATGCGATTTGATCCAAACATGACGTAGCATTTTCACTGAGACAAACACCCCTGAACTGATTCTATACTGTGTTTCACTTTCCTTGTTTGTTTCAGTGGTCTGATCACTCCTGGGGGCTTCTCATCTGTACCTGCCGGCATGGAGACTCCAGAGCTCATTGAGCTGAGGAAAAAGAAGATCGAGGAGGCCATGGATGGGTGAGTGTTCCTCTGTACTCTTATGAAGGATTGGCTGCTATAATATTATAGCTTTTGGTGATTTTTGTCAATAGTAGGGACTGGAGACTGTGTATGCGGACTTCTGCGTGTTTGGTTCTTGTAAATATTGTAATATTGTCCTTTTATATCACAGAATCTTGTGGCTAGAAGCCACAACAGCTGCAACCAACATTTAAATTGAATTTGACTATAATAAATGCTGCTCGCTTTCTCTGTTTGATATGTTTTTATAGAAATGAGACACCTCAGCTTTTCACTGTTCTCCCACCGAAAGCAACTGGCGCCGTAGGAGCAGCCATGATGGCCTCTACACATATCTACGACATGTCAGGGGTAAGTCGGTGTTCATGTAGCCAAATATATTTAGTTTTCAAATATATAGCAGTTTTCTCTCGTGGTATTCATGTCTTAAATCCTTTCAATCTTTTTTCCCTGTCTGCGGCCTGCAGGCCATGGTGAGTCGTAAAACGGGCGGAGGAGGGGAGTCACAAGGTGTGGAGGTGGCGCTGGCCCCCGAGGAGTTGGAGCTGGACCCAATGGCCATGACACAGAAGTACGAGGAGCACGTTAGAGAGCAGCAGGCCCAGGTGGAGAAAGAGGACTTCAGCGACATGGTGGCCGAGCACGCCGCCAAGCAGAAGGTACTGCAACACAGACTCATCATCATTTATCAGCACATTCATAGAAATGTATTGTTTTCCACCAGAAAAGCATCTGATTTAAACAAATAGTATAAAGTTCTATTGTTCAGTTAGGTTTGGTTTATAGACTGAATGAAATCACATGTTTGATATCATTTCAGCTTTGTTGTGGTTATATTTGAATAGTAAAAGCCGTCCACTCTCCCCACTCTGTTATCATGAAACAGCAAAAAAAGAGGAAGGCCCAGCCGCAGGACACACGAGGTGGTGCTAAGAAATACAAAGACTTCAAGTTCTAGAGAAACACGAGACCAAGCAGTGCTAGAGGAACGGCCGCAACAGGAAGTGAAAGAGGAAGAAACATGCTCGAATTTCAGTTTCAGAGGATGCAGACTGCAACGCCTGTCATCTTTTAGACCAGCCCCAGTTGAGACAGGTTTTATTCCTTTGATCCTTCACATGTAAACAGCGTCATGTGAGAACGGTAACACATACTTCCTTTGTTTTACTTGTACTTTTCAGATCCTGGTTTGTTTGGTTGTTTTTTTTTTGGTCACTTTTCTTCCTTTTTTGTAAATAAATGAAGTGATAACAAAAGAGTTATTTTATTCTCTCTGTGAGGATATATTGTGTTTGCATACACAGGCGATCACATGTTCTTGGTAAAAATGTCAACTTTGAGTCAGATGATCCAACCTCATCTGCATTAACTGCTGCTGTACGTTAAGGTTCTTTCCTGAATCTAAATATGGCCACGAAAAGTAATTATTCTCAGAAACAAGCTCCAGTTGACGCTCCCCTCTCTGGGTGGCAGTAGAGACTCTAAAATGCTCTACAGTCACATGCCTGACAGGGAAGCATAGTGACCTACATAGCTGCTGCATCGGCTACATGCTGACTCGGTCACTGGTTCACACGGAGAAGCAACCTGTTCACATCTAACGCTTTTTCTGTGCCGAAAAGGTGACGGTACCTGTACGATCACTGTTGCAGAGTAGCTCAAACTGCAGCATGCGTTGGTACTGAGATGGAAAAGTGTCTCAGCTTCACAGTGATCGTTTCATGATTCAGACGTGTGTCCTCTGGATTTAGAATAATCTGGCACTGGGAGAAATTTTTGTGAAGTTTGACTGAAACTTCAATCTAATTGGTCCATTTGTGCTAAATGGAACAGTGATTCCGACAGCAAATCTATCCATCTACACTAATGGTCATTCCCGCAACCCACGGCGATTCTGCACTTTGTGGACTGTGGTTGTGTTTCCTAAGACACAGTAGAGATTTAATTGATTCTCCCTGCAGTGTCAATTGATGACTTTGCAGATTTTGGATAGAGTGTATAAAGTGTCCCGAGGATTATCCTGCGATTAATCTGCGTGCTTCTAATCTGTTCATCACTGGCAGGCACTTCTGCTGGGGGAGAGAAACCTGTTAAAAAGAGCACAGAGTTAAACTCATTCAGCTGATTATCCCAAAATTAAATGGTGGTGTGCAATCTTCTTACAGAGGGCTGACATGAAAAGACTAACACATAAACTTTCACTCTTTAATGAATGATGTATCACATGTTACACTTGAGTTTTAACACAAGTGTTAAAACATGCAGTAACTAATAAGCACATAAGAGATTTTGCCTGAATTGCATGTCCAAGAGCAACTTTTTTGTGGGTGGTAAGCCATTTCTAAAATGTTAATATTTTTCTTAGTAATACAAAATACTAGCAATGCAAAGGTCATCTTTACATTGCAGTAGTGACTGCTATCAGGCTTCCTAACTTCAATTGGAACCTATGTATTTTATTTTGAATTTCCAACGTACCCTGAATGCAACACTGTGTGTGTATATATATATATATATATATATATTATATATATACATATATATATGTTATATATATATATATTATATATATATATATATTTTTTAAAAATATATAATTTTACTGCCATTTCTTTTTCATATGGTTCCAGTTACCATAAGAGTGCAACCGCAGGCTGCCATGAACATGCACATATTGTTGTAAGCTCTGATCACAGCTGTGATAATCTGCTAAATTAATGTCAGGCCGCCGCATGTGATGACTGTGACGTTGCCATGAGGTCACCTTCTGATTCATAATCAGATTCTGAGATTGCCATCAGAGCCCTGCCTTTGTCACCCGAGGGTGGAAACGCCACACCTGTTTCACGCAGCCAAACCCTGGAAGAGAAGCAACGTGGTGTTTATCTCGGAAGGGGGAAGAAAAAGGGCGAGAGTTGGCTTTGTAATACGTGGTTACCAGATAAAAGTGGGGGGGAAATACTTTGTATAAGCATTTGTTACCAAGCACATTTTTGAATATTAGGGATTTCCCCCCTTTACGTTTCTGTCTCAACATTTCTCACAGATGATGAAACGAGACCAAATGACTTTGAAAGGAGAGCAAACCCAACTCGCGTATCACTAACCGGTTTTGCGTCTTTTGAAAGAGCTCGTAGATGTGACTAATGGAAACTGTCGCAAAAACACCTAAGACTCAAGTCGGGGGTAAAATGCTGGAATTTCCCAAGTTTATCCTCAGGAAAACACCGGAACAGTGTCTTTCAATATAAAGGTTTTGATTTTGTACTGCTGAACACAGAGGGGGAAAAAAAGCCGTATCAAAACAGTTAGGTTTGCAACTTTTCAATTCATATTTCATTTGGTATCATATACCAGGAGTATATAAAAATAATGTATCTATATATATATATATATATATCTATATATATATATATATATATATATATATATATATATATATAACATCTGTCACA
>JAOWBL010004045.1:0-11579 GCA_028564865.1 Zenarchopterus dispar | reverse complement strand
TATATATATATATATATATATATATATATATATATATATATATATATATATATATATATAAATATATATATATATATGCATACTATTTTGCTACTTTTAAAAATTATGACAAGAAAATTCTTCTCACCCTATTTGCACACATATTTTTGCTTAAAATAAGACAATTTTGACTAGATTTAGGAGTATTAGGCTTATTTCTAGAGGGGTTGTTTTTGCAGTGTAATAAAAAAAAATATCTAAGAAAGTTCTTTCTCTGTGCAGCATAAAGCAGGAGTTAAAGGTCACCAAAGTCTATTTTGGAGCCTGGACACAGCTGGAGGGTGCAGCAAGTGCTTTTTCTCACACAATATTATCTTTTAGCAGTGCAGACACTTATATTGTTATAGTTTTCGCTGTGAATGTCCGTTTAGTCTATTCTCTGTAAAGTACTGTTTTACAAGATTTAGTTAAGAGGTCATTGATCAAATCATTTTAAATGACAAGGTAAGACTGAAGCAGAGAGAAAAGACAAGTCTTTGAGTAAGTGAAACAGATTCTCTCTGAAGTAGCTCAAGGACAGTACAATGTTTGGTACTGTGTCTGCCTCAAATGCAGCTCAGTGGTTGAAAAGACACTAGCAACAAGAGAAGATGGAGAAACTTCACACAAGAATGCCAATCAAAGCTCAACCTGTTGAAAATTGCAGTATATGGACATGGTGATGAAGTAAGACATTTCCTTCACTTTCATCCCACTTTTTTTTTTTTTTCAAATTTTCAGTCCAAATAATTAGATGAAGCACTTGTGTAGTAATTGTTAAAGGCCTGGTGTGGAAGCACCTACATTTAGCTAAATTTTCCTTGTTTTTAAGCCTCTTCAGCCCGTGTTGTTATTGTACTCAATGTCCTGAGCCTGTTTCTCCCACAACTGCCATTACACTAAAGGAACACCGTTCATTACTGCCCTCATTATTATCACAGCAGCATTGCTGACTAAATAGCTTTCATTTGGTAGCCCGGAGTTCCCTGACACCTGACAAGTGGGCTCCACATGTTTGTATGAACTCGCTGCAGGTGAACAATGCAAGAATGCAAAAAGCTTTTTTTTAAATTTGACTTGCATTTATCATTGAATATTTCTCTTTGCAGATATGTGAATGCACATAGTTCCACCATTGCATGGAATGGTAAAATATTAAACCTGCAGAGGTCAGCCTCAGTGCATACATTTGTCTTACTTTCTGTACTGTCACATGTTTAGGTCCTGAGAGGGAGGTGATAACTCATACTATCACATCTCACCAAAAGAAACATTTTCTCTGCCTGTCAGCCAACATGGTTGTCTTTGTATTATTAGCTGATGTACTTTTTTTCTGTGATTACTGTGACAAATAACAGTGGCCATGCCTGGTTACAACATCAGTTTGTTTTCAGAGGAAGGGACATTATCTGTGGAGGAGCTGTAGCCGGCGGGCTGGCAACTAGCAGTCTGGAGAAGCTAGCTGTTATTTGATTATCCAGTGACACAGTCACAACAAATATTACACAGGAAGTCAAATACCAACTACTTTCTCTGTTTCTGGTTTTCTTCTGAAAGGCAGAGAAAGTGAAACATCAATCTCTTGTTTTCACTTTTTCCTTGTTAAGACAGCACTTATTTTGTCCGTGACAGGTGAAATGATTATTTTTGTGACTTATTTCTTTTGTTTTATTTATTTTTTTCTAAATTCTGTATAAATATAATCATCTTAGTTTGTTTTGTTAAAAGTTATAAAACCTAAGTTAAAAATTGCAGGGAAGCTTTATTTTATTTATTTATTTATTTATTTAAAAAGAGAGAATGTAATGGCACATTGTTGACGCTTTCGTTGAACAGAAGAGGAAACGACAAACTGACAGTGCTTGAAATTGCATGCGACATTGTGTAGTATTTCTGCTTTTAAAATGACCTCTAGTTCATTCTGTCTCAATCAAATAATCATTTTCGCTCCGGAGAAGAGCAATGTAGGGAATAATTGGCTAGTATGACCATTGGTGCTTCGGTGATGATCTCCTGTCGATCTGATTGCTCCCCTTAGGACCAAAGTCAGACCTCCAACTGGGCAGATGATAAAAGACGACCAGCGTCAAGCTGATTCTACAGCTCATCAGGATGATTCACTGCTCAGGGCTAAAGTCTGCTGTGTGTGTGAGGAGAAATTTAAAAAAAAAAGAGCAAATAGAGTATCAAAGGAAATCTTAGTGGATTCAATCTCACTATCTCCTCTTAAATATTTAAACCACAATTAGTGAGTCATAACAGCAGCACTGTATTGCAAACACTAAAAAAAAATCATATTGACATTTACATTTAGACACTTACTAAATTTGTTTGTAATAATACAACAGAGTCTACCCAAAACACATATAAATATAAAAGCTATGATGCCAGGAAGCAAAATTTAGCATCATTTTTTTTAATTCTGCTTTGGAAGACAAATAATTACCAATGCCAAATGCTCAGTAGTTGTGAACACTGAGCATTTGCATAGAAACCCACTCAAAACCTAGTGTAATTGCTTAAAGCAGCAAATACAGTTATTTTATTGCTGTAGTATGACAGACATTTCACCTCAGGCTTTTATTTCCTCCCTCCAAACATCGATTAAACTTTCTTTGATGGAGCCCTGCTGAGATTTCATCAAGCAAAACATGCTGAAAGCTGTTTCACATAATGATAACTCAGAAAGACTGACACGAGACATTTTCTACTAGACGTTTAACTGTCTGACCTGCAGGAAACAGGTTTATACTTTTACGTATCAGTGTGACCTGTTGACCATAAATGCTTGTCTGACAGTGCACAGAAATAGAGTTTGTAACAAAACACAGATCAGTTATTGTCCTCTGTTTGTTATTGACCCCTCAAAACATGATGGATTTGGCTGATCTTTTCTAGTGAATTTGGAACTAATGGAAAGGAATAGACCAGGTAGAGCATGCATCTGCCCTAATTGATTTCATTTGAAGGAAAAGTCAACCCTTGGTTTCAGAAGCAGTCAAAAACCCTGCTTCAGTCCTGTGTCACACAACCCTGCAGCAGTAGTAGTATCCTCTGTGAACATCCTTATTTTCAACGAGGTTTATACACTTAAGACACCTCTCACTTTTACAGAAATTCAGTTTTACCCAGTTTAAAATCTCATACGGACAGCAGCATCTCACCTATTTATTTATTTATTTATTTCAGTCCCGTTGTAAAATACTATCTCTTCATGTTGTTGAAGGTTAGAGGCTTGTCTCCTGAGATGTAGTGACTTGATGTAACTCAATTTCCGTATGTTGTAGCCCTCAGGGCTGCGATGATGCTGCGACTAGCAACAGGGAAACCGTTAATTGGCTTGTGTTCATGGACGTAAGTTATTTAAGGACAAAAAAAGGCTTGAAATGCTTTGGTGTATTACAGTGCTTTGAACAAGGAGGTAGGAAAAAAACACAAGAGGTTCTCACATTTGAGGTTTGAAACTGAGTACACAAGAAAACCTCTAAGTAGTTGCACTTTACTTTGAAATGTGACACGCTTGCATCATGTAACTGAGTCATCTTCAAAATAACATCAAAGAAACCCTCAAGATGTGTTCTTGGGTTGGTGTCGCAGCTGATTCCTCATCATGTTGTTGTGAGAAGAGTTCATTGTTAAATCATGTTTACCTCACCACACTCAGAAATGTTAAACCACACAATTACAACTCACACAAGTTCAGAAGGAGAAACAAATATAGCTTCTTTTGTAGACAGTTGTGGAGACAGATGGCCATTATCTTCACTATGTGGTGTAGCTGATGGAAAAAGCTCAAATAGGATCCTACTGGGACCACCACAGGGAAAAACCTGCACTGGGTTTTCATTAAGACAGCAGTGATGGTACTCCACATCAAACAAGAGCATCAGCAGCGTGTACAGTTACTCCACAGCTCTAGTATTCCTCCTAAACTATTTTGTATTTCTAAAATTATACTCAAATATAGATTAAAGTCTAAGCAAAGCGAATGCTGAGGTTTGAATCGAAACATCTTTTGCAGTTTACTTGGCAGAAAGATGAGATGACGAGCAACCAGATTAACTTTGTGAACTTTGTGAAGAGCAACACCGAAGTATTGCACCCTGAGATATTCAAGGATCCCCAAACCAGCTAAGAGATAGATTCAGATTTATAGTTGGTGGATTGAAAATGAAAACTAACAATCTTACAATCTTGCACTGCAGTTGTGGCGGGGATATATGTGCATATAGTTGCTGGGGCAACAAATGTGATTGACAGAGCATAGATTTATTCTACAAAGAGTCAAGACCTTGCTGCAGAGCCCCAGTTACAGGAATAAGTGGACTCTTAGATTGATTTTGTATGGTACCACATGAAGATAGAGTTGATGATTTCACGTAAAAGACTCACTCTTTCTCCTGTTAGCTCACCTGCATCCTCTGGCAGATGGCCACCCCATGAAAGTAAGTAGTTCAACTTAATGTTGTCAACTTGATGCATACCTGGAAAGTGGGCAAAATATTTAATATCCAGGCAAGCAGATGGACGTCATTATGGTCAAAAGTTAAGGTGTGAGGGAGGTAAGTAAGTGGCACTTGAGAGAAAAATGTAGATTAAAATAAATGTTGATCATTTCACATGCAGTGCTGTGAAAAAACATTTGCCTCCTAATAGATTTCTTCTAGTTTAACTTTTTTTTTTTTGTTACACTTGAATGTTTCAGATCATCAAGAAAATGTTAATATTGGACAAAGATTCTCCCCTCTTCTGGAAATCCAGAAGGAGAATGTCCAGCTATCAGTTTCTGAACTGAAGGTCAAGCAGACTTGGTTTATGCAGCAAGATAATGATCCAAAGCAGATTCCACCTCTGAATGTCTTTGAAAAAAATGTAATTGAAATCCTGTGGCATGATCTTAAAGAATTTTTTAAAATGCTAAATCCCTCCAATGTGGGTAAATTCAAACTGTTCTGAAAAGACGAGTTGGCTAAAATTCTTTCACGGTGATGTGAAACACTCGCTGCCAATTGCAAATGCTTGATCACAGTTGTGGCGACCAAGGGTGGCACAACCACTTATTACTTTTCCACAAAGGGTCAGGTTGGTTTGGATGGCTTTAAAAAATATCATCATTTCAAAACTGCATTTTGGATTTACTTGGATATCTTTGCCAGATATTACAATTTGTTTGATGATCTGAAACATGCTAGTGTGACAGACAAAAAAATAAATAAAAAAAAGCAAAATCAGAAGGCATCTGTAAGAGGGCAAATACGTTTCCACAGCACTGTAATTATCACTTACAGCTACCATGGAGCTGCTGCATGATTAGACATAAGTATTAAGTTTCTGTAGACCTTTTATTCCTCCTCTACCTTGAAAGGTAAATCAGCATTAACTTAACTTTCCACACCATCAACCCACATGTTATTTAGCTGCTATAAGTTAAAATCAAGCTTATTTTCATCACAGTGGGAATACTTGCCTTTGTTTTTTTTTTTTTTAATTATTATTATTAAAGCCTGAATCAGCCTGAACTTTAAAAGAGTAGTTAATACCAATGCAAGTCTTCTTCCTTGTCCTCAAATATCCTGAATTCCAGTGACACAGAAGGGGACAAACCAGACAGCCTCAGGTTTAATGTAAACAGCCAAGGCTTACTTATAACACTTAAAGTGTTATAAGTAGGGTTATAATAATGTAGCAAACATATTGCTACTTATCTGTAAAGAAGACTGAAGATTTAGCTGGAGGAAAGGATCATAACTCAGAATGCATCCTTTCTTTTAGTTCAGTTAGAAATTCTTGCTCATGTTAGCCTGCTGGTTTGGTGGTTGTCGCCTCAGTGCAAGAAGGTTCGGGTATTTTTGTCATGCATGCAGTAAGTTATGCATGTTTCTCCTTGCTAGCATGGGTTTTCTCTCACAGTTCTACATTTTGCAAGTGATGCTGACTGGTGATTCTTAACTAACCACGTGAGTGAGAGCACTGGCGACCTTTCCAGGGGGTATTCCACCACCTGTCACCCAATGACGGCTAGGACTGCAGGTGAAGGCAATAAATCACTGAATGTCCTTCCAAATACAATTTGTCCTGAAGATAATTATACGTATTTTTATTTGTACTTTCTAGAACAGAATAGGTAGACTGAGAACGATAAGAATTATTCCATATGTGTAGCAGAGCCCATTAGATTGGTAAGCTTCTATTTTCTTGATTGTTAACATTTACATAAGACACGACCCATCGTCCATATCACCACTAAGCTTTCAACTCCAGCTGCTCTGTAATTCATGTATTCCAGTCAAGAGCTCAGGTGAAGTGATTACTTTTCTTGAGAGGAGATAAACAAATGCATCAAATTTTTAAAGTGTGTTTTAGTGTCTAATTTCATAATAAGGCAGTTTAAATTAGTGACAGGCTTGTTTAAACGTTGCCAGTTATAGTACTGGAATCGATACATTAAGTCCTGCTCAGTTGTTCTACAATTCGGATGAAAAAGAAATGGATCCTCTGGCACCCTAGTTGATGCAAATGTGTATGTATGTTTAAACTCTGTTTAAATTAAGAATGTTCCTATGCAGTTAGCATTAATAATATCCCATATATTATCTTTGGTCTGGAAAGAGCCAACCTTAACTTGATTTGCCACTCTTCTAAGCAAAATAGATTTCTCTGCATTTAGTTAGTCCCATAGCTGGAATGAGATAGGTTTTTCACAAACACAGCATAGATTGAGACAGCCCTTTTTTCATGCTGGAAAAGCATACTTGCAATGGTTTTTGCTTTGTGCTTCTCTGATGACAGACGAATTTCTGCATGAGACCATAAGATGGTGCTATGTGTCTGAAATGGCATATTTGCTATGTGGAAAAATAGTATAAGTCTGTAACAAATGCTTCTAATGACACCATTAATTTAAAGCTCATGTTGGGTAAAACAGATTGATGACCTGAGTTTTTTTTTCTTTTAACTTAGAAGCCTGTATGTGGATAAGATGAAGTAAAAAAGGGCTGTTGCTGTGGATGAAGGGCTCTGCAAGGACGTGCAACTGCAGCCTTGAGAGGACTCTGTTAGCCACTTCTTCACTCTTCAGGCCCCGTAATAAGATTCAACCATGCTGCTTAACATTCACCTGTCATGCACTATGACTCAGCTTATCTCCAGTCTTCATAACTGAGAGGGTGACTCTCAGGCTGCAGTGAACAGGCCCTTGCTATAGATTTTTATACATCCCGAGAGGAAACAGCACCTGGATATGGGCTAGCAGAGCAGACCGGGAACTTATCAAGCATTCAGCTCGTGTGCCTTTAGGACATATCAGCTTTGTACCTCAACCCTGCTGGCTGTGCACACACAGACCTATTTAAAGACATTTTAGATACCTGACTTAAAAATTGCAAGGTCAAGTTGATTTAAACACAGTGCCAGTTCTTTGCACAGACTGAGGAATGATTGACATAAAACAGCAGAAGTGACATATTTGCAGGGTTTTTACTTCACGCTAAGCAAGTCTTATGCATTTTTTAATACCACATTTTCTTGCGTCTTTTCTTTCTAACAAATTCTAAATGCAGCAATCAGTAATCTTGTATCGTACTCACTGTTCCTTATTTATTTGCTAAGCCGTTTAACCACAGATTGCAATTTTCACTGCTGCTGTACCTGAACCTTGTGCATTAATTAAGGTAATTTATCATGGTAGGGACACCCGACTGCCATCAAGCACTGCCAAGAAGAGACCTGAGTCAGCATATATTGATGAAAGCCCTCTTAAATACTTCAATTATTAATAAGCCATCTTAAACCTCCGCTTTGTAGCTGGGGATTTCCTCACCAAAAAGACAAAAGGCCAAAGCTTGCCAGTGTAGAGGCTGAATGAAATCTGAGGACGAAGCAAGAGTTACATCTCTGGTGTCTGTTCCCCTATTTTTCCTTCTTCCTATCCGCTTGAGAGAGAGGCAGAAAAAACATTTGTTTTTCTTATTGATAAGAGAGACATGGGGCCGTCTGATTTAATGCTGGAAGCTCATCTTGCTTGGAGATGTTGTGTTGTCTTTCCCTGGTGCAGGAATTTGGGAAGTTGCTGATGTGTGAAGAGTTATTTGAGGATGTGTAGTTTGCAGAGACACACTCACACGCCAACTCCATCCAGTCTTTGTAATGGAAGAAGCCTCCAACATGGGGGAACAAGAAGGCTTAAGCCGCCATTCATCTATGCTGGCCTGAGGCCAGAGAGCAGGAGACATAAGGGATGAAAAGTGCTAGCTCGGCTGTGAGGCTTTTCTTTCCTTTAAAAACAAGAAGCCTCTGCCTTATTTTGGTATTGTAGATCTATTCCTTCAAAAATAATTACATTGTACGCAGGCTTTTTCTAAAAGAATGGTGATACACGGTATATATTCTGTATTTTCTGTTTGTTTTAATTGTAATTTGGATTACGGTACTATAGAGCCCATAATTATTTCCATTCTACCTGGATGTTGGCACTTTTTCGCCTCATGTGTGTTTTCAATCAAGACTTTTGGCATATATTTTGACAATGCTTTTAAAATTGATAAACAAATTTTGTCTGTCATCATGTCGACTTTCTTTCAGCTGAGGCTAATTTCTAAAGTTTGGGCCTTCGTACCCCTTTAAGATCTGGAAAGAGTGATGCATGCTTTCATAACATGTCACTTTGATTACTGTAATGTCTAGTATGTGGGCACGGGCCACTCCTCTATCGAATGCCTGCAGCTGGAGCAAAATGTGGATGCTTGCCTTTTAACTTGGAGGAGGAAGAGGGGTCGCATGACTCCAGTGTTGAGTTCTTGCCACTGACTTCAGCCACAGCATTAGGGTTGTCTGATCAGTTACTTTCCAGGGTACCCAGAACAAGATTTAAAACGAGGCACCATCAAGGTTTTTGGGTTGCCTCCTGAATTTACTTTAGGATTTTTTAACTCATTATTGTAGAGTAATTTTTTCTCCTCTGCTAGTGTTTAATCCCAACATTTTTTGTTAGTTTTAATCATTTTATGATTTTATTGTTCGAATTGATGAGGTTTTGTTGCGCTGTATAACTTTATTACTTTGTATAATGTATTTCCTGTGTTTTATCTTTTGTTCTCTTATAAATGAAGTTGGTTTTACTTGACTACTGCCATTCTGTCACCAGTTTACATCTCTTTACTTTTCTCCTGCAGTCTCTGCTCTCATATACTGCATTTTATTAAATTTCTAATAAAACCAGTCATATACACTTTTTTTCTTCTCATCTTAAAAGCCAGCTCAGTAAGTCAGAAATAGCAACTGGAATAATGTGTCATAAAACTACACATTAACAAGCGGTAAGTGCACCTCTTTCAAGAAATCTGACTAGATTTTCATTTCAATCACCTCCTTATTAAAAGCATATGCTGGGTAAAACTTGAATTTCCTCACGTGGATATCTGTATTTCTTGAATGCCACATTGCTCATTAATTATCATAAATCCCTGCCCAGGTACCACCACAGAAGGTGGCGGGGATGACTGAGTAAAGGTGCTTTGGTTCTGCATGTCTGTCTGTGGACATGGTCCGTGTTAAAAACAGGCAGAGGAAGAAGCAATAAGACATAGCAATAGATGTACTTCAAACTCAAGTGGTGCAAGGAAAAAACATTTTTTTTAAGACAGGGAAAGGCAAAGCACAGGTCTGGCAAGAGGTCTGCATTTTGATTTTGATTTATATGTAAAATGACTTTGAGAACTTTCATTAGCAGTTGGAGCTCACAGTGATGCTGCTCCTGCTGCAGGGCAGACAGAGGTGAAGGAGGAAAGCCAGAGTGTGGACTCAGAGTTTAGGATTAGGGGGACACTTTTTAGCAGAATATATCCACGGCGCCAGATTTGCCCACATTTTGACAATGTTTGCCAATGTCATCAATAATAATGACCAGATGTCTAAATTTATAAATTTTCCATTTAATCTTACTTTTACCTCTACTTTCTTTTATGGAAACTTTTTCTCACCATCATTCCCAGTCATGGAAGACCACTGCAGCTATGTGTGCCTTCCAGCCTGGCACATTCATTCTCTCATATCTAACTTTTGACCTCTGAAGTGAAATCTTAATTGCGTGATGTGATCTTTTGACCCTGTGTCTTTGTTTTTTTTCCCTCTCTAGCTCTCTCCCTCTCTTTTTGACCGTGACAGTAGTGTGCAGCAGATAGAGTGGCCCCGTTATCACACACATATAAAATTGAAGGATTATACGAAATCCCAGCAGAGTGCCTGTTCCCTCCACTGCTGTTTTATGGATTTCGGCATCCCTCTGACTCCATCTGGGCCAAAGGAAATTGTCTGTTTAGGATGGAAATTTCAAGTGCTGTGAATTTTGCACACCGCCTCCCACACTCATACCCAAAATTGAATGTCAGACATTTGCCCTCCGTTCTCAAGACTTTCTGAAAGATCGCCCCCTTCTTTTAAAATCCGATTCAGCCAGAACTCTGACAAAAATGGCCCATCGTGTTGTAATATCCTCAAGTCACGCTGCCCGTTTTGCCTGTTGCCATTTCGGCTGCGAGAGGAACAGGCGGTTCGGCACGAGAGCACGCGGGGGGGAGTGGAGACATGGAGAGAGTTTGCAGAAAGAAAAGAACTGGAAAAGACAGACTGTGTGGAGGAAGTTGGGTCTCTTGAGCATGTTGTGAGTTTTGGACAGTAGCTGGGAGAGCAGGCGGACAAACAGTGAGCAGCAAAGAGGGAACATACTTCTGCTGCACATATAGTAACATGTTGGAACGTGGAGATCCACTGAAGTGAAACTTACGCACTACTCTGAAACAGGATTTGAGCTGAGCTCACTGCAGGTGTCTGGTTGGCGTAGTTTGTTTGAACAGACAGTAGAACTGAGCCATCACTAAAAGACTGTGTTTCACTCATACTCAAAGTGTCAAGATGTCTGCCATAAAAAAAAGAAAATCCATAAGCTTGCACAATATAGGTACTTAGTGTTCAGAAGGCTCACTTATACCACTGCCTGCAGTCAGAGTTAGAATTACAGCACATACACCCTTCACATCTGCCGCAATGTGTTATAAGCCCTTGTTACCATAAAGTCAAGAATATGCCATGGTTACCACTGTCTTGTTCTGTTATGAGTTTTTTTTTGTTTTTTTTAATGGCAGTATTGTATACAGAACATAGATTTGTGTACAATATGGAAACCTTAATTGAAATAACTTATAACGTTACCAATTCTCCTCTTGTCTGGTTCTTTTCTTCTCAAACACATATTTCGGTGATTTTCCTTTAAGCACATAAACATCTTGGTGTCAGAGCTGCAGGGTGTAATACTTATCCTCCATTAAGAGCAATTGTACCACAGTTTACCACAGTTTGCTCCTAGTCCGGCATGCTTAACCTTCAAGCAAGCAAGTGGGGTCATATATGACCCCGGGCATATATTTTTGTGTACCATTATTCTAATTTTTATCAGAAAAAAGTTTCCTACCAAGAATTTGTCAATCTATTTGTCCTACATTTGTTCATGGAATTTTGGAAGGATCGGCTGATCCATGTGGCAAGTATAATCCAAACTTGTGTGGGGT
>JAOWBL010004044.1:0-11580 GCA_028564865.1 Zenarchopterus dispar | reverse complement strand
TTATATTATATTATATTATATTATATTATATTATATTATATTATATTATATTATATTATATTATATTATATTATTATTTTACCAGCTTAGTGATCAGTATTTCTAGTGAACTTGACATCTGTGCTATTAAGCAAAGGCAACTTAATGTTATGAAGCTAAAAATTAAAAAAATAAACTAAAAATTCTGTTAGTGGCACAATAAGGCTTTTGCTATTTTTGACCTAAGTGGTCCTGAGTCACTTTTGCTTTCATTGCCTGAGATTTACAGGTTTTCTCACTTTCCCCTGTCATAACTTTCTCGATTGTCCTCGTCGCTGTAGGTCTGTGAGGTAGCTCCCCCGTTGTTGATGTGTGACATAGAGCTGTAAAAGTCATGACTGTCGTAATAAATGACCGTGACGGGCATCCAAAGTTACTTTAGGTAGGATTTACCGATAGTAGAAATTACAAAAAGTTAGAAAATACTTCCTTAATGGGGCTTTCAAATGACATTAGTGGATACAAAAAGATACTTTGAAATGAAACTGAAGAGAAATCCTGAATTTAGTCATGATTGTTATGTGTGGCAGATAATACAGTGATTTTGTAACTTTTGTAACAGAAAAGGTTCTGATCTTTGTGATGTCTCTGTGGTGCTACATTTCCTCCACTTATTGATGACGTGTGGACAGTGTTTGCTGGTACATTCGGCGCCTTCAGTGTTTCTTTTATATCCTTCTACTGACTGGTACCTTTGCAGTTTCTTTGGCAGCTCTCTGAACAGTTAGAGTCCTCATGATGAAATGCTATCAGTGTGATGGAAGTTTTAGCATGCTCGGTCAGAATCTGTTGTTTCTAATTTGCTGTTTGCATTATTCATTCCAAGTGACAGGATTTTCTATAAGTTTAAAGAAAGCACCAACGACAAAATCAAGGTGCTTTTGATAAAAGTCCAACAAAGAGTTTTAAGGTCTTTCTTGCTCAAAACAAGTCTCTGCCAAAGATGATGGGTTTAGTATTGTAGATGCTCCCTGAATCTGTGCCAGGATGCTTTTGTGTCCAGACTTTAAACACAATGTTAATACAAGTCTCTCAGACTACCTTCAAATGTATCTTTACTGATTGGCTCTGAATCCATCTAGAATGTGTTCACACCTTGCATTAGCATTGGCCACTGGTTATCACCCAGTTTCAGATTATCTTTGATGTTTGTTCAGATGAGCACGAAGCAGACTGATGCAAGACCTGGGAGATCAACTGGTGACAATGATATATACATATGTGTATGCATGTATGTATGTGTACATATATATATATATATATACACACACACACACACACATACATACATGCATACATATATGTATCTATCATTGTCCTCTCTGTCCTCACCACCAGTTGATCTCCCAGGTCTTGCATGAGTCTGCTTCGTGCTCATCTGAACAAACATCAAAGATAATCTGAAACAAAACGAAGCACTGTCTGCTGCCTCTGCATGTTTACTTAAAGTTTTAAGAGGACAAAGGACGTGCTGGTGCCAAATGTGGCTCTAAGCTACATCTCTATCTGGGTGAGAGGGTGGGAGGGGTTCCCATTTGAGGTAGGAGTGGGTGGGAGGCATCTGTCGCCCCACAGCTGTCTGCTTTCAGCACCGAAAGTTGATGCGGCTGCTTTGAAAAAATGTTCTTTTTTTTTTTTTTTCTTCAAAAGTCTTTGTGTTGTTTATGTCTTGAGAAAAAAGGAAGGAGATGGATGTGTGGTGAGGTTCATGTGAGGCAGTGGGGTGGCAGTGGGGGAGTACTTCCTGTTGAAGCAGTGGAACAGAAAAGTGTGGGAGGAAGGGAGGAAGGGAGGGGTGAGTCAGACTTGCCGCACACCTGTGGTCGGGTGTAGCTGAAGCAGAATTTACTGAAGCTCCAAGGCCAGTGGTAGACATGATGCTCAGGTTTTCTTTTTCTGTGTTATAGGTTGATGATTAAATGTTCCTGGATAAAACATCCTGAATCATAAATCTGCCTCTGTGAGCACCAACTTAACATCTCATCTAATAAGCTCTCATCTTCAGCTATCTTTTGTGTGTCTGATTTTATTTTCCCTCCTGTTTCTCTGCCAGTCATCCTTCCACTCTGAATCATCTCTCTTTCCTCCTCTCTCTGCCTGAAGTTATCGCTCTCTTGTCTACTGGGGGCTTTAAGGTAGATGGTAACCCTCTGGTGGATTTCTCTCTCATCCAGGGACCCAATTAAGAGAGGCACTTCTGTTGCATGAAAACCTTATTTGAACAAAAGAAAAATGAAGGGGGGAGGGAGAGCATTGGAAGCTTTTAATAGCACAAAATGCTCTCCTTTTGTTCGGCTGTCAGTTAAAAGACGACTTACGTTTTTGATCTGCAGTTGGAACTTTTTTTCAGCTTTTAACTTTTGTTTTGTGATGTGATGTGCATGTCAAACAAAAACTTGCCAGACTGTGATGAGGTGTAAGACAAGCATGAAGCAGGAGAGAGTTCTGCTGTGTAACAGAAGCAACGACTGCATTATTTTCTAATTCTTCTTGTTAATTCAACAAGAAAATAGCAGTAAAAAGACTCATTTATTTCTGAAGGGCCTTACATAGTTTTGAGCATTGGCTGTGTTTTCTTTTTCTCTCCTTATTGAACAGCTTCAGCAGCCTGGTGGTGACATTAGGTTTAATAAATCAAAGGGAAAATATTAATGACTAGGCCACTTTATGACCTTCCCACATACAGAAAGGACAGTTACTGTCTTTTCTTGGCAAATGGAAGCATTGCCCTTCAAATATTGAATAATTTACATCTTTTGTTATGGTTGTGGATGCAGTTAGCTGACTTTGCCATCTCTGCTTTTGGAGCTTTGCTCCACCAAACACACTGAGATGAACACTGCTTTCTCCCCCTGGGTTGTGCACATACTTCTGTGATGTTAAACACAAAATGACTCAGACTTTTCAAGCTGCTTCAATCATCCCCTAATAATAAGGTTTATTAATTTTGTTGCATTATTGCGTATATTCTCCATTCCTCTGTTTGATTCGGACACAAAGAAGAGCTTGAACTCTGCCACAAACACAAACGCTTTTTATTCTAGAAAGGTAGAAATCGTAGCCGTCTTTGGCCTGCAGCCCATTATGTCAATGAACATTAAAGACTTGACATTTAGATGTCACAGAAAAGGGGGAGATCATCGTGCTGAGGCATCCAATAAGCATTTTATGGATACAGAAAAACAGAGGAGCTCTGAACATAAAGTCAGCGGATCCCCTACTGATTGTTTTCAGAGCAGAAACATAGGATTTAAAAAAACAGTTTGTTCCCGTTCACAACAAACATTAGCCATCAAATTTGTGATATGTTGCATTAAAATGCCCAAAATTGTGTCACTAATGGTGTAAAACATTTTATATGTACAGTAAGTGAAAGGTTTGTGTTAACTGGAAATCTTAATCATGCAAACTGCTAAATTTAAATGGACTTAGCTTTAACTTCCTAAGACCTGGTGTACACATATGTGGACATCACACATTTTGTTGTCTATGTCATAATATTTATTTTGTTAACTAGGCCCCAAGGCAACAAAAAAAAAAAAAAAATTGCACCAGATCTTAGAGGTTTAAAAATGGACATCAGTCCCACTAGAGATTCATGCTTTAGTGAAGTAGAAAGACTTTATATAATTTTAATAGGTCTAAATGCTTGTTTTGCTTCATGGATGAACATGGATTACAGTGAATGAAGATGCTTGAAAAATGACTGAAAACAAAGGAGCTTTATTTTGGTTGATTTACTCTCCTGATAAAGGGGATGAAAATTATGTAACTTCACATCAAATGTTGAAATCTGATTGGAGCAGTGGCCTGAAATGATCCAATTTTTATTAATGTAATAATCCCATTTTGAAAGGATGTGTTACATCAGTGCCTGTCCAGATGCCACGCAACTATGAACTAATTTAAATCTGCTTCACATATGCATATCTGAGGTATTTATGCCCATAGAAACGTGACAATTAGGGTTTAGATTACGAATTTCCTTACCTCAAGAAATACCTCTCTTTAATCAGCTTAATGGGTTAAAAGCAGGAATTTTTGAAGTGTTTGTTGGATGTGCAACAAGTGAAATTCAGGTTGAAGTTTTTTAAATTTCACAACATCAACGGCAAAGTGAATCCATTTGTGGGACATGCCACACAGACAAAAAAAAAAAAAAAAAAACACACTGAAATCGTTATAACTTGCTCTGGTATAAAAATACTCCTACAAATAAACCTGTCAGTTATTTCATATTTTCTTTGTTTCACACAACCCTTAAACGATTCAAACTGAAGTGCCTGACAGTAGAGCTGAGAGTCTGGTGCTGATGTTGGGCTTTGTGTAGCCCACCCTCCCTCGAGCCGTGCGTGTTTATCCAGAGAGGACGGAGGGTCATGCGTGTGCGTCTCCATGGTTGCGTGTTCGTCTCTTTGACTGACTCACCCTCCTCACATTCCTCATCTGAACTATTAAAAGCGAGGCTGGCCTGAAGCATGACAAGACAACGGCTGATCTTTCACCTCTCAGTGTCTCTCACTCGTCATGAAAGTAGATTCAACTGTGACCCTCAGAAAAATGAAAAAATAAAAAATAAAAAAAAGCTTAGCTGTTTGTCTGTATTCAGTGCAGCCTGACTCCAGTTTAAGAAAGGACAGGGGAAGTGCAACAGAGGAAGATCCCTGTGAGGGAGTGAAACTCAGAGTGGAGAGGGAGATGGGAGGCAGGGGAGGTTATTCTGCTCTCATGGGTCTGTTAGTGAGCGTACACCCATGCAGCTGCGCCAATTAGCCCTGCCATGCTTGAACCCCCCCACTCACTGCACACACATGCTCACCCCCTTCAAAGCTGCTTGACTAACAACACACAACCTGTTAAGTGTGTTTTTCCTCTCTTCCTTGCTTGTTCACTTTGCCTGAATGTGATAAGTTCGACCATGTGATTCAGTGTGTGTGAGCCCTTCTGCCTACGTCTTCTGTGTGTGTGTGTGTGCATGCGTGTGTGTGTGTGTTCATATTTAAATATGTGTTCGCCAGCCAGCAGTGATGCTAGGCTCGGGGAGGGGAGGGGAAAGGCGAGGCGAGGCGCAACTCCCTCTTGTACGATAATGCTGTCACATTGGATCAGTCAGGCGGGTGCACAGGGAGACAGCGGCGCACAGCCGTGGGAATGACACCACACTTCCGCTCCAGGAGATGAGACACAGAAGGGATAAGGAAATGCTTTGTTTTGACCTAATATGTTGTTGTATGTCATTAAACCTCAAATTTTTACTCAGTAATGCTAAAAACCACCAGCTTTTCTCCATCAGCAGAGTTACTGATGATGTTCATTATGAACGTCCTCTGTTCAAAAGTAGGATATTTTGAAATTCTTATTGATTAAAACTTTGTACAGTGCATTTGTGTGTGTGTGTTTTTTTGTTTTTTTTTACATAATTTAAAATTTGTCGACATTTCAGTTCAGGTAAGACTATTGCTAGGTAACATCTACAGGTATTAAAGAGCTTTTAAGTGAAAAGCATTTAAAAAGAGTTTGTCCATTAGACTAAAGACTTGGATAGAAAACATGCAACATCTGTAACTCAGCAATGCCAGACACATAATAATTATTAGCTTTACTGTATATACAGTAGTCTTATCCCTCTGTGGGATTTATGGTCAAAAATACCAAAATCTCATAATATATGGCAGTTTGACCATTTTGTGACACATTGTGAGAGTGTGTGGTTGTAAACACTCATAGGTGAAGTTTTTTTCTGTTATGAGGTTTGTTGGGATGATGCAATAGAGGTAAAAATCAAGCACCAGAAACCACAGAAACTTGACTGGGAAATATTAGAGATAAGCATGAATATATAGATTTATGATATATAATAATGATAACAAACACCTCTGTGGGTTTTCTCCAGATGTTTATCCATTTTTGTTCTTTTTTTCCACAGACTGATTTTAGTTTAGTTAAATTTTCAGTTTGAGTTTATTCTCAAATTGGTTGTGGTTAATAAGTGTGACTATTTATAGCTGTTTTTTTTTTTTTCGTATGTGACGCTGTGATATGACTGGTGACCTGTGTGGGGTTCCCACCTCTCAACCAGAGCCAGCTGGGGTAGACCCAGGCTCCTCGCTACCCTGATCAGGATAAAACAAATACTGAAATTGGTTGTAAGGATGTAAGTAAGTGGCCATATTTAGCGAATTAAGTTAATAAGGCTTAAAAGAGAGATATTCAACCCATTTTTGAAAAGTTATTAAGATTTCCTAAAATGTTGATAGAATATCAGTGAAATGTTTTAGTCAAAACAAAGCAGGACAAAGTAGAAATAAACACTTTTCAACCACATCGTTTAATAGAAACCAGTTGGAGGTGGACTGAGACACTTGACCCCAACCCCGTCATCTTTTTTTAAATCAGCATTTGCTCCCCTTTTTTGAGGCACAGAAATTGTAGCAGGATGTGAAGTTGGATGGGCAGGAAAAGTGGGATGCTGGATCATTCTGTTCTGAATGGGGTCTGTGATGTCACAGTTATCAAATTTATGAGTTCGCAAATTTCAAGAGCTCACTGAAGGACACTATTTCAGACTCAGGCTTCCCCAGTCAAAGCAACAGGATCATGTTCTGTTTGAGTTTTTGATTTGAAAGTCACTTGAGATAATCAAATATATGCTCTCGAGCTTAGAAATTTTTTTTCTATTTAATTTTTTTAATAACACGTGCCCTTTAAAGACATGGCCGCCATGTTTGGTAAAAGTCTGTCCCAATGTTAAATGTACAATCAAAGCTGCAAAAACTGAGGAGTAAGGTTCAAATCAACACCCTAGAAGACCTTGGAAAATACTTCTTAACATCCTGCACGTCCTGGTGTGCATGTGTGTGTTTTGTATACAGCAGAGTGGGTGTGAACAGATCTGGACTCAGTGTTTGTTGTGAAAGCACACTTGATCCTTGCTCTGGCTGTGTTTAGGGGTAAGCAGTAGCAGTTGGGCACCTCTCTCACCGCCCTCATCCCCTGCTTAGACTCCATAACAAGTACCCTGTCAGGTTAATGGGTTTGAATGCAAGCGCTGATTAGGGAAATATACGTGCATCGTGTTCTTCTGTTTGTATCGAAGCACCGCGGCGTGACCCAGTTCCTTTGACACGATCGCAGTTACTTTTGCCAGATGTAACTGAGGCAGTTCAGGTTAAGTGGGCAGCCTCAGGCAAGGGCATGACTCAATACAGAAAGACAGAAAAGAGCTTTTTTCTCTCATTACTGTGTCCCAGTGATCTTATACAGTGTATTTGTTGTGGCAGTTTGTTTTAGGGAGTGCAGAGTCCAATTCAGAAAACGTATGATGAAACTTTTTTTTTTTAAAAACCCACAAAATTCAGGGCCTTATAAGAGATCCACCTTATGCATAAGTGTGTTTTTTATTTTTTAATATTTCAAAAGCAGTGTGCTAATTAAGTTTAAACACAAGGGAGATCTATTTTCATTCAGCAAGGATGATAATTGCAATCAAGGGAGGAGGAAACACCTTTAAAGGATTTAGTATTCTTGATATAATGAAATCACCTTTAATTTGAGAAACCTTTTTTCATATAAATCTTACTTGTTCTCTGTTTCCAACTACTGCTTTTGTTGAAACAGGACTCAGTAAGTTATACTGAGTGGCAACTTGAAATGCACTTCTTTTTTGTAATTTCCATTAAACATTTTGACACACATATGGATGGATGATACCTATTTCAACACTGTCAGCTCAAGTGGAAATCCTCCATTCTCAACCTCCATTCTACATGACATATAATGACTATTTCATATACTGTTTCAGTTTTCAGTCCTATTTTCTCAAGGGATTCACAATGGCAATAACACATCATGGATGTCAGCTGTAAACTGTATAAAAGAACTGAACAAATCCTTTTTGTCACACAGTGGACTGTCATGATATAATAACTGTGAACTCTTTTCACGTGAATCCAGTTCTGATGCTAGTTTTTCTGTCTCTTCAGGTTCGCGCAGCAGTATGTCTACCCCCAGACACTCCTCCAGCCCAGCCTCCTGCTGCAGTCTCACCTCGGCCCTGCAGCAGCAACACTCACCTCACCTTACCTGGACTACAGCTCTGCCTACAGTCCCTATGCCCCCACAGGCCTGGAGCAGTACCCCTACACCCCCTCACCATCACCCTCCTCCGGCTACCTCAGCTACAGCTTCTCCCCTGGCACACCGACGCCCACTCTCACTGCACCTCCAACCCCTCCAGCTGCCATCCATCCTCCTCTGGCCGCCCTCACTACTGTATCAGCGGCGCCACAGGCCTTCCTCCATTACCCTGTTCATCAGCCTGATCGTATACAGTGAGCGGTCAAGTCAAATCCAAAGGCTGCGGCTGCCAACCTGATGACTTCAAACAGCATGATTGTTGACCTGTGACATCATCAGGACAACACTGGATCAGTAGATGAGTGAGATGTTATAACAAGGGCTTTTTGAGAGCAGTCTCATTCCTTATATATATATATATATATATATATATATATATATATAAATTGTTGTAGTAGATAGTAGTAATAATAATAATAATAATGACCATCTGCTGTTTTCATCAGCATACACTCATTGAATGTTTTTCATAACTGGTGGAAGTCAGGGACCAGAAACAGACGACTGGTAATCCTTTGGAGGTCTCTCTTACTGCAGACTTTGATGGCAGTCAGACTCCTGGAGAGCAGACGGGAAAGACAATGAGAAATATGTCCATTTGACATGACGCTAGGGCTGCACTTTCTCCAAAGCAAATGAGCTGAACCCTGGCTTTGAGCCAAGCTACAAACCAGTTCCTCTTTCTGAAATGCAGGCCCAATTACCTCCTACTCAAGGTTACCTTTCTGTCTATGGCCTTAGAGATTTCTCTCTGTACCTGGTTTGTCATTTTTATTAGTCTCTCATGTCAGATTGAATAAAGTGTTTATTGTATGCCCTTTTGCTCCTTTTATATACTGCTAGCAAGTTATTAGACAAGGATCATCACAAAATATGCAATTATAATGACTAAGTATGAGCATGAATAAGGTAGACAACACTGGTGTTTTGTTTTTTGTATGACTATTGGTAAAGCATTTTTCAGAGAATAATTCTGTCCACACTTAAAAGACAAGATTCATCACACAGTAGCTGCTTTTTAGTCTTTTTGACCAGTAATATCTGCATCAAAAATGTATTTGAAGCTATTTATGATATTCACTTTCATTGCTGTCAATACATATAGAGTACTTGAGTTTTGATGAGTGTGAGGTGTGTATAACTGTGGGAGTGAGAAAGAAATAGAGCTGCAGTACATGTCAGAGTCAGGACAAGGATCGTTTTCCATCTACTTGTGCTGTTGCTGAATTGTTTGTTTTGGTTGTTGTTGTCATTAATGTCTTTACCCCAGCTGCATAATAAACACAGATGCTTTAGAGAGGGAGGGTGGTAGTGGCACCAAACTTAGTAGTTTTACGCCAAGCCATACATCACAGCTTAAACAAATATGCAAAATAAAATCAATATTTCTAAATATGATGCTATCTTTTTTGTAATTATCTTTAGAGTGTAATTGAATTTCAGTAAATGTGGAGGATTTTTTGAGTACATGAGTCACCGACGTTTCTGTGTGTCACAGGTCGAGGTAAAAGGCCTATAAGTCAAAAGTATCGTCAAACAATGTCTGGCATTTGTTTACTTGCATTCCTTTTGAAAATTCACTAAGATTTGTCACTAGTCCAAAGTTCGTATAGATTACGAAGTTATAGTCAAGCAGCACAGCAATCAAAGCATGTGTTTGACCAGTCTGAGCAAAGACAGACAGGAAAAAAATGTCAAGTTTTAAGTGAGATTATAATACGTACCACGGCTGTGAGCCATTACTTACTGGTGTTTTAACATTTAGACTTTACTTTCATACATTTTAAAGTATGACTCAAATATTTTAATTTGTGAATCTCAGAAACGCTGGTTGAAGGATTTGTTTACATTTATAGGTGTTAACTGTTTTTCCTTTGCTGCCTGGCCTCATTCAAACTAAACTTAACTGGTTAGCTCGTTTTATTTTATAAAAAGATATTTTGGAGTTTAAACCAGCTTTTGCCTTTTAAAGACAAGGCTAAGGAAAACATTTTTTTCCTTCTTGCTGTCTTTCTTTTTTTGCTCCAAGCTCTGAAGGTGCAGTCTGTCTAGCTAGACTTTATCAGCTGTTATACACAACAACAGAAGACGTGTGTGTTTTAACCCTGTTTCTCTTATCAAACTTGAGCAATAGTCCTGCTGTGGGTGGACCCTGGCTTACCCCTCCCAGCCCTTCTCTTGTATACATACTTAAGATTAATGTGATATATTACAGAATTTTGTTTTTTAAAGGGCACAAACCCTTATAACATGTTATAATATAAGACCAGTTGTGGTCCAAAAATCCTTCACTGCTTTTAACTGTCACTCTCAAGTCTGTCATGTGTTGTTTTTGCCCTCTTCTGGTCATAATTATTTATTGCGATTCACAATTTCTTACATGCCCATTAAACTGGTAAAATGTCCACTATTAAAGAGCAGAAACAAGCACATCTTTTTTTTTTAAATCAAGATTTCATGTTTATTGTCATTGAATTTTTTTGTTGATACACCTTGTGCTCCCAGTAAGCATCATATGATAAAAGGAGACTTAATGAAAAGACTGTACGGCTGATCTGCAGACCTACCACTGGAGTCTGGGAAACAACTTTAAATTGTGCCAGTTCAGAACAAAAAAAAAAAAAAAAAAGAACCAGGTGGTTTATGCAAAAATGAATATCATAGCAATACCACAGCAAGTTGAGGAGAAATGTTTGTGTCTTAAAAATTGATGACAAATTGAACACAGTTAATGGTACGAAACAGAAGAGCAGTCATGAAAATAAAACAAAATAAAGAAGTACTGGATCTGCAAACTTGATTGCACACATACACACAGATACACACTCACTTGCAAACACACTCGAACATACGGGCAGGCGTACACACATGCACACACTCACTCTCTCTCACACTCACACTTGCCCACACAAATACAAACCCACAGATAAAATGTAGTGATTGAGAAAAATGAAACCCTGGAAAAATCTAATGGTATCATACATCCACGTCTTGTGTCTGAAGTGCTGGAAACAAAACAAAACAAAAAAGCTAAAATGGATATAAATTTAGATGAATAATGAAAATCATGCCCACCTTCACAGATCTAACCCAACCTGAAACGACCTCAAACCCAGTTTTGCCCTCTCTATCATACCCAAACCCCATTCCTACCCCCTGCTCCACCCTCACCTACCCTATGCCCTCTTACCCTTCTCAAGTCAAATCCACATCTTCATCCACTCCCCATTTCTAGGACCTGACTCTCCAAACCTTTCTGCTCGCTTCCAGCATTTCTGCATAGCAGATGAATATCTATCTGAGAGGAGGAAGCAGCCAGGGAGGGAAACACGAGATACCACTGGTTCAGGCTTTCGCCACCGCATACATATCCGTGTACATATATGTATGATGTATGTGTATATA
>JAOWBL010004043.1:0-11581 GCA_028564865.1 Zenarchopterus dispar | reverse complement strand
GTTGTTATTGTTATTACTATTATTATTATTATTAGTAGTAGTAGTGGTAGTAGTAGTAGTAGAAGTATTTTATTTAAGTTATTGGGGGTTGTGACAGTGCATCAGGTTTAACAGACATCACAGTCTGAATTGTGCTCCTGCCAGCTGGAAAAAGAAGCAGGAAATTGTAAAAGTAATTCAGACTACAGGGCAAGGTTTAAACATTACTGCAATAACTCCACTCTTTCACAAGCAGTTAATGTATCTCCTGTTGTGAGGCAATGTGACAATAAGAGCCAGAGGCAAGCAAGGAGGGAATGTAAAATACAGAATTTAAAAAAAAAAAAAAGAACAAAGGCTTTAAAGGAAGAACACAAGAAAAGCCGGAACCATGATGGCGATGAAAAATGACAAAGATCTGATTTAATCTTAAATTGTATTTTGATAGCCAGAAGACATGTATTTGCAGTGTCTGTGATCCATGTTTATCCATCAGCCACTGACCACTTCCCTCGTACCCCTGCAGGTGAGCATCTCCACCGTGGGCTATGGAGATGTGTACCCAGAGACCATACTGGGTCGCATATTTGCTTTCATCTGCATCGCTTTTGGGATCATCCTCAATGGCCTGCCCATATCCATCCTCTTCAACAAATTCTCGGACTACTACTCTAAACTCAAGTCCAACCAGTACACAGCCTCAATGAAGAAACGTGGGAAAGTGAGATTCGCCCAGAGGACAGTTAATAAGGTCGGCCAAATCTTTGGAAACAACCAATGATTTCTATCCTTTTCTTTCTCTCTATCTATTTTTAAGGCTTAATGCTCTTATGCTTTACTGTAAAACTGTGCTTGATATATATGTATATATATGTGTAATAGCACATATTACACATCTAAGAATATTAAGAACTTAAAGGCGTACATGTATGACATAAGCCACACATTTAGGCTTTCAAACGCATTTCTTTGGTATTTGAATCATGTGATGGGGCAGCTGAGCAAATGTTGACATCCTGAAGTTGAGTTTTTCTTTTAATCTCATTGCAGTTTGTTAAAACAGGTATATGACCAAATGCTTACAAAAGTAAGGTCACGGGGGTCCTGCTGGAGCCAATTCCAGCCCATTCCAAGTGATAACAAAAGGAATGTGTTTTTGTATTTTAAACTCTTATGTAAATGAATGTTTTTCAAATGCATTTAAAATGTAGTCCTCCTGTATGCCTCCTGAAAGTGAAAATCTGTGACATTATAAATATCTAACTATTTAAATAAAGAGACTGAACATCTACTACCAAATTTATGAAAATTATTTGTTTGCAACTGCACTGACAGTATTTTAAATGTGCGTTTACACAAGAGGGATTGGAAGAAATACTTGCATTGGTTTTTATGGGTTTTATTCAGTATTTAATTGCTTTGCCTGATTTAAGCAGTATGATATACTTGTTGTGCATGCAACTAAATCACAGTGTATTTTCATAAGACCATTTTAATAAACTTTGTTCTTGCCATAAGTGCTGTTTCTTTTTTGATGTCAAGATTAGATGTTTTGCTGCACACATCGCTACTGACCTCTTGAAGATGGTATTTGCTACTGAAAATATGTATGTGTGCATGCATTTATGTGAGTGTATGTGTGTATGTCTGTGTGTTAGTAGACAGTGTGATTTATATCCAGTGCCTTCATTCCAACTTCCAGATTGAAACCAATGCAGATGAAAGAAAAGTTGCAGTTCCTCGACTGACCACTGGGGACTTGCTTCAAAATGTTAAAATGTCCGTCTTTGCAGTGGAAATAAACATATTTACAGCCGGGGTCAACAAACCTGTTTTTGTCATCATGCTACATTTCACAACCATGACAACTGTATGGGGTGTTTTTTGTTTTGTTTTTTGTTTTGGAGGGGTGGGGGGTGGGGTTGTATCACACTGGGTAAACTAACAAAATTATGGATAATTAAGGGCATTGTCTTTTGATTGGATGTAGTCATATCCAATGTGTAGCTGACATCAGCTCTGCAACTTAGTTCTTAGGACTGTGTTGACTTCTGAGAACGGCGTCGTAGATGTGAATGAAGATCTAACAGAGCATAATCATTCATAGTTTGAAGAGAAAACCTTTTGTTGTGCCGGTAATTTCACTAACAGACCTCTGCGAATAGCTGTGGGTTGTCCTGGAGGGGTCTGAGGATGAAGCTTAGTTACAAACTGACTGCTGTGTTTATCGTGTGTCAGCTAAACACAGCAGTTATTCCAATGTTGCCACCACAACAATGTCTAAAATTGGCCTCTGCTGCGTGGCTTGGCTGAAGGAGCTGAGAGCCACAGTGGATAATTTCAGGGGACTTAATGCAGAGTGCTGCTGGGATCCTCAGTCAATCAAGCCAGCAGACTCAGCTGACTGCAACAAATCTAACCATACTGGCAGTGAGCTGATTGATGGAGGGTCTCGGTTTAGCTATGATTTGCATGACTTGTTTTAGATGTTGTTTTACAAGTGACACTTGAAATAAGGATGTGTACACTTGATCAAAAGGAATTGTTGGAAAAATTTGACAAAAACCCAGGAGTGCTCCAGATTTTATAAGGTGGAAGTTTTTATTATTGCAGCAAGAAAGCAGCTACATATAGAGTAATGCAGTTGCTTAACACAAATCAGAGTTCTCCTCATATCTCTTTCACAGACAAATACAGTTCTACAGTGAAGCAATTTTGTATTAGTTATACTATACACTGAAACTCCAGCTGCAAGTCTTGAGTTTAACACACGTCTGACTTGGGTCCTGCAGGTAAAAAAAGGACCAGTTATTCACACAAGGTGCTTATATCATAATAAGACACACATAAATTGTCTCACAAGTTAAATAACAAATCTTTATAAAAGGAAAACACCAAATAGTAGTATTTTTTCTGTTAGGAATATAAAGTAATAATAATTTGGATCATGGGTTAGCATAAACTAAGCCAGCTAAGCTCAAATAGATGTGACTGAAATAAATTAGGCATAACCTAACAGATTTCTGGGCCTTTTTGTTCTGTCCATTTACAACGTGGTATCACAAATAAACAAAGAGAGGCCTCAAAATCACTCTTCAGAAAACCTCTGGGTCCCATCATGAAGGTGTTGTCCAGTTCTTCTTATGCAATGCAAGGTTCACATATGCATGACCAAACAAAGGGAATCTACTTGACATCACCAAAGGGGTTAATGAATCCTCACTGTAGCATTCACACAAGATACATCTAAATGTGCTCCTGCACATGATGTACTGTGAAAAAGTGAGCACAATGTAAAATAAATAAACAGCACAGAAAGCCTCAGCTGAATTAATAGATCTGTGACACAAAATCTGAGTATAAAATAAGAGTGAACTTTTGAAATTTTTTTTATTTACTATTTAGCAAGCGTTTATAGAGCAGCATTTCAATGGGATCTTGAAAGGTACAGAAAATTTGTTATAAAAATACCAGAATATGTTAGTAAATAACAAACAAAAATCAGAATAACGCATATAAAAGCCAGACTTAAAATTCTGGTTATTTTGGCATATTAGGATCAATTAGAAAGAGGGAACAATACAGGTGAATAACGCATGAAAAAAGTTCTATTCTTCTAAGTGTTAGGTGAATAAAGACTACTTGTTCTAAGTATTTTGATAATTTATTATGATCATTATTTTTAATAAATCAGTCTTTTGTCACATTTATGTAACATTTAAACAGTCTAAAGCTAGAAATGTGAAATAAGAGGACATTCCGTTTCTATGAATTTATCTCCAAAAATATTTGAGGGTTTATTTTTTAAATTATTTTTTTGTTCATTCAACACCATGGTAAATTTGAAAGGAAACTATCCAGAATGTCAAAATCAAAGTGTTGATTTTCAGCTTCGATTTAAGAGAAAAAAAATACTATATATTTGCGACGCTTCCTTAATTAAAACCAAAAGTCTACACTGTGATTTTGAGATTCTTGATTATTTTAGTTCAGATCCATTGTGCTGGAAGCTGAGGACTAAAAATTACCTTATGCACACACACACACACACACACACACACACACACACACACACACACACACACACACACACACATATGTTTCAGCAATTATTTATTTAATTTTTATTTATAGGTATTATTTTTTTATTCCTATATTTTAGCATTTATTTATGTATTTGTTTGTTTATTTATTTTTATCTATGTCATTTTTGGTCCTTCATAGCTATAACAGTATAATAAACTCCATCGAAGGAAAGTTAACAAAATATGAATGAAAAAGAAAGAAGAAAAAAGCCATCTACCTTTTTTAAAAATCTTGCTAAAGAGTCTATATGGTTCTTGCAATGATGATGAGGGAAAAAAGGATCGAAGCTTCAAAAAATATTCAAGCCCAGCACCCTGAAGACAAGAACCTGATCCTGACTGTATCTGTGTTGGCTGTCCCTAATTTTATCGATTAACTAATATCTTTAAACAGGATTCAATGACAAAGTTTGCCACTATCTTTGTTATAATTGTGGTGGTGGGGACTCCACCAGTGGAATTGGAGAAATGCTAATGGAAAGCCAGTAAATTTGATCGGTTTTTTAAATTGTATTTTTTTTAATATTTATTTTTTTAAAGGACACGGAATAAAATGCAACTAAAGTATTTTCTATGGTATGGCATGAAGCGGGACCCGCCACTGCGCAGTTCCATTAACGTCTGCTGGAGGGCAGCAGCAGCGTGACAGAGATCTTGACCATCGCGTAAAACCGTGGACGAAGAAGAAGCGTCCTCTCATCTGTGTTGAAGTGACCTCTGTTGACGACTCAGAAATTATGGCACCTCCCGTAGCAGTATCACCATTAATTAAGGTTTGTCTTGTTAAAATATTTTTTAAAAAATTCTGTCTTGTATTTGATAATAAAAAAATCCAATAATATTGCTAAAATCTTTGAAAGGCACGTTAGAGTCCGTTAACCTGCTAACTGTTAGCCACGAACACGGTAACCAAAATGGACAGAAATATCTAACAAAATTACTGGTAATTAGTTGTGCAACGTTACTTAAGTTTACTTATATGACATCAGTGAGGTGTGAACTGATGGAGCAACACCTTTTACTTTGTCAAAGGTGACACTTCGCAGCTATCTACGTGATTCAAAAGGTAACGGGTTGCTTTAACCGAAGAATTACTTGGAAAATTATGACGCAACATTTCAGATAGTTTAATAAAAATACTTATTTTTTTTGCAGCTCTTGTCTCAAGTATAATATTTGTTATTTCAATAAAATTATACTTCATTTGTGCACACTTTGTTCTCCTGGTCGTCGCCCCCTGTTGGTCATTTATTTATCTGTAAATATTTTATTACTTTCACTTATGTGTGAACGTTTATCTTTTACAGACAGCCAGGTATTCTGCCTTAATTGTTGGCATTATCTATGGTAAAAGGCGGTATGGTAAGTGTTTTACATAAACATCTTAGAGTTACCTGTACTGCTGCTGTGAACCAGAAAATCCCAGTTTAAAAGAACATTTTACACTCCCAGATTTTTTAAAAAAGTCTACAGACTCTTTATCCTAGATTTTTTTTTTTTTTAATACAACCATATTACATGAAGTTAAGATACCAGCAGGTGTGGTCAAGGAGTTTATTTTGTAATGATAAAAATGGTAAATAGTTTGAAATGACTCTGCAATTTCCCAGAACACTTGAAGCCCATCGCAGCTGAAGAAAGGAGGATTGAGGAGGAGGAGAAAAAGGTCCGTGAGGAGCAGGAGCGCATTGCAAAGCAGCTAGCAGAAGGTAAAATATCATGCCATTCAACTTCTAAGTTGCATATTATTTGTGTGCTGAAACACTGTTGTTGCAATATTGCTCTTTCAACTGCACAAATAACTAAGTAACATCTTTTACTGTCTTCCTCACAGCAAATGAAGACACCATTCTGAAGTAAAGCCCTGGAGTGCTTTACCAGAGTTCCCATGTGCATATTTCCAACCTCTTCCAACTTTTTGTGGAGTAACATCGTCACAGTCAGATGCTCCTGCTTTGTAGATGTGCTCACTAGTAGCACCACTAATATGACACCCCAGTGGTTTGCCAAACACAGTGATTTTTATTAGTTAAATGAAATAAGGCTCTTAAACTCATTGTCAACTTCAGTTGCAGCTACACTTGTAATTTATTGATATTTGTAAATGTCATAAACAAATAAGTCCACCATCGCTGTTATCTTTGCTTTTACATACCAACATGTGACATTTCTTTGTACTTTTTGTTCTCTCTTGACCAGCTTTGAAATGTTGGATAGTACAGATGTCACATTTCTGCCCTGAAATTTAGAGAATAAATTAAATGCTGGAGTATTTAATGTTGGAAACACAGATCATGGTCCCATTTCCCTATTTTGGCAACACCTTTTTGAATCTCTGCTGCTCTTTAGTAACACCTGTTAGGATTATTTTGTCCCCCAGTCATTAAATGATTTAAAACAATGTGATAAAAATGATTGCATTATTCTTTTAAAAGACAGGAATGCTTTACACAAGGAATCTGGTGAAGTGGTTTAATTCTTTCATAAGTTATTGTACATTGGTAGTTTCACAAGCTCAGTTCATAGAAACAGCCATTTTTCATCTGAAGAGGTAAACACTTTAAAAAGTACAAACACAATACAGTGGCTTACTTGCACATCTAAAAGGTGGTTTTGCTTCATTGTTTATGGACCAGCTTTTCTCTGCTTCCCCATGTAGATAAATTAATATGCTCTAATGGTATCCACATTTACTTCACATTTTACAGCAGTTTGAAGAGTTATATGCAGGTCTTGACAATATTTGAAAGTACTTTTGCATTAATCACTCACGGGGTAAATATCCTGGGACTGTTTAGGAAATTCATTTGAAACTTGGATGGTTTATAAAACATTTTTTTTCCTCTTCCTCCTAATATTATGAGGGGAATATTGACACAGTTTCACTATATTCTACATATAATATGATTAACAATAAGGTTTTAACTTCCCCCCAAAATGGATTTGGACACTGGTTGTACTCTGATTTGAAGTCAAATTGAAGTTTCTTAACTTTTATCTTTTTTTTATTAGTTTTTGTTTTGTTTTTTAACCTACAAAAATGAATAACATTTCAGTTTAATATTTCACATATGTATCTGCACAGTATCATGGAAATCATGGTTACTATATGCTATGGCTAGTTATGGAAATTTATTTGAAATTTTATTTTAGAAAGATTATGGTGTGCGTTGGTAAATGTGTGATCTTATCATCCAAAAGCCCATGATATCAATATATGACAAACCAACAAAAAGAAGTGAGCAAAAAAACCCTGAAGCTATGAAGTATTTAATATTTTTCATTGTAAAATAACTGAATTGATAAACAGCCATTATCTTACTGGAACTCTTACAAATCCACCATACAGTTTCCTAAAATGTTTCTAAAGGCTGTGGAGTAAAATATATAAATAGAAACAGTGTTGCAAAATAAACGCATCAGGAGTTAAAACCAAGGTTTATGTGGTTTGGAAATATGGGCACTTTGAATTTTGTTGCCTAACATAACCCCTGAGGCTACAGTGATTTCCACTTACCTAACTGACAGACCCTTCAAGGTCACATACAGTTCTCATTAAGGCCTCATCAACAGAGGCCATAAACAACATACATCCCATGAAGATGTTGAGAGGATTTTTTGTCTCTTTTTTTTTTAAATGAGTAATACATAACAAGCAGTGTATTTTTACATCCCCATGTTACACAACTTTTCCCTGCTCATGACGACACTCGGTGGCCTGACATGACTCCAGTTAAGACAAGTTTACCTCACGTTTACCTCGTGGTAGTCTCTGCATGTGTGTTGATCACAAACCTAGCTTTGGTTTTCAGAGTAGAGTTAAAAGATTAAATACACTTAGATCACATGTCACCAGTGTGTCAGACTGACAGACCGAAGTCAAAGCATAGACATCCAACCTAATATCATCACCACTGACAAACAATAGTGTCCTGCCTGACCAACTGTAATCCTTCAGAGAAAACATTTTTCAGGAGTAACATACAGAGCTGTGCAAAGTCATAGGCATCCTGTGTCACAGAGATTTATTTAAGTTTTGATGACATCCATAGTTATTTTCCAGACTAAGATACCAACAAAACCAACACAAACTCAGCTTTCTTATACTGAAATAGAAAAGAATCCTAATTAATAATTGTGGTATCTTAATGGGAAATTCTGGTATGTCAGGGAGGTCGAACTAAACCCTTCTGCTTGAAGAAGCATTTTGCTTTGAACTTTGTGTAGTTTTTATTTTGTATTAATGTTATTTAGATGTCAACTGGCATGGGTATTTTCAATGACTAATGGTGATGATTACTACAAAAAAAAAAGTCAATAATTGGACAACTGATTAATCAGTTTATCTTTGATATCAATATAGTTTCTGATATCTATTAACAAAATAGATGACCGACACTCTGACAAAACAAAAATGCTAGGGGGTGCCCAAGACTTTTGTACAGCACTGTGGAGCAAATTTTATTTATAGTGTAAATGCAGATTCAGCTTAATATAGATTTACACCTGTGAAATTGGGTACTGTCGCACTTTGGACAATTTTTTTTCCTGCACCTTTTGTTGATGCACTCATTATTGTATAATGTCTTGAAGGTGTTTTGGCAGTTTCCTGAACATCACATTCGACTCAGGATTAGAGGATGAAGCTCTGGCAATATTTACAGACTAGGTGCCAGAAGGTTACTTAACTAAAGCTAGTAAGAGGAGACGGAGAAATCTAAGTCTCTATTTACATAATGACAATGCATGACTCAGTGCCGATTACCACCAGTTTTCAATTGTGGTGCCTTCCAAACTAAGTTTTTCCCCTCCACATTTTTCGTTGGAGGTTGATGAAATATATGCTTGTGAAACTTAACAGTTTTTGTAAATTTACAATAAAAGAAAGGCTGCTAAATGACATAAATGGCAAACTATTAAAAAAAAAAGATATATATATGTATATATTTATTCTTTACAATGATTGCAGTTTTATAAGTCTTTGATACACAATAAAGGAGTTTTGAAACATTTTATCTAAAGGAAGATGAAAAAATCTTGTAATTTTACTCACTCTCATGCAGATGGGGAAAATAAACTAAAAAAGTAATCCCACTACTTTCTCAGCTCAAAGTATGACTCAATAAATCTGGTTATACCGTCACAGCAGGTACATTACTTAAGTATCAGGCCACCATATTCCTCCAGTACATCTGTTATGTACTGCAGCCCAGCAAGCAATTACATAAATCCTATACACTGCTGAATGTGACGGTTCATCAGCTTAAAGTGAAGGATTTGGTTAACTGGATTAACCCTAGCTTTAAACTCTGCATTTAGGCTCATGAAGTGAAAATAATCGGACAACCTGTCTGTGTAAAGAGTATAAAAGCTTCACTGTCTACTCATTGAGCTCAGACAGTGAAATCTCCTCACTGAAAGCTTCAGGTGGATTCACTCTACAATTCAGGTAAGGAGCTGATGGTTTCTCTATGATCTATTCAACATTTGTAAAGAAAGTCTAAATTACAATTACAAGTTGAGGCATCTTGCATCTATAACTGCAAACTTTAAAAAAAAGATGTTTATAATGGTGTAATTGAGAGGAATAACGAGCTCTTTACTTGGATTTATCCTAGAATGGACTTCCAAATCTTTGTCTTGATGATGTTTTTGCTGGCCTGCATTGAGGACAGCCTCGCCGCCTCCTGTGTGGTGGACAGCTTCAGAGTCAAACAAGACTTTGACCCCCAGAGAGTGAGTACATAATAGCTTCATTTTTTTTTAGATAAAACTTTAAAAACTACACATATCAAAAATGTAAATCCTCACAGGAAACGGTTATTTGTGGTTTTGTTGATACCATTTGCCTACTACAACTAATACCGTTAAACTAATATCCTCCATATCAACCACAGCGTCATCAGCATATATTGAGAGATAGTTTTGTGCATAATGTGCCTCAGGACTTTGAGGTTTGTCCTCAGAACCCAAAACTACACCCTCTCTCTTCTTCACAAGACAGCACACTTGGGGTTGATCTTTCAGAACAGTAAAATAAGCTCAGCATCCGCCATGGATTTTAGTAAATTTCTGTAAGTGCCCTATCCAGAGCACAAAAAAGAAAAAAAAAAACAAGAAAAACCCACTGTATTTCACTGCAGTATGGTAACTGATCTGTTTCTGATAAAAAACTGAAGTCAGTAAGATTTTTAGTTTTTAAATACATTTCTACAAATGAATTTGTGGCTGTAGTTTTGTCACCATATGAAATTAATCTGACTATATACCAAATTTGTACATTAACAGTATTATTTGTTTGTGAAGGAAATTTGACAAATTGCACAAGGCCCTACTGAAACGGAAGGACTTCTGAACATTTTGACTTTATAACTGTAAATTCATGACTTTGTTATGAATGTAAATTCAAATTCTGACTCTGTCTTTAAACCTATGACTTGAGAGATAGTTCTTTTCCACAATTTCAAAAACTGTAACTCTCCTGCAATGCAAAAGTACTCTTTCCATCTTACATCTTCAGATTCTACTTCACTTCCATGATCTTCAGTGCAGTTGAAGTCAATGTATACTCACAACTATGTTATTCTTGCATGCTTGTTGCATTAATTTGTATTTCTGATTTGGTTCCAATTATGTATTGTTGCTTAAATACCTGTATTTGAACAAGGACAATAAATCTTATCTAATCTAATGTTTATGTTTGATTTTTCTCCTCTGACAGTATGCTGGAAAGTGGTATGCTCTGCAGAAGAAAAACCCTGAAGGCCTTTTCCTGGATGACAACATAAGTGCTGAATACACCGTTGGTGATGATGGTGCCATGGTGGCTTCCACCAAAGGCAGAGTCACCTTGTTTGGGTGGGTGTTATTTGAAATCTTAGTGTCCGTAATCTGAGTGAGAGTTTCTATAAATTTAAGATCATCATTCCTTCAATCTCTTCAATCTCACACTTCAATCTCTATATGACATCCAGGTTTTGGGTTGTGTGCGCGGACATGGCAGCTCAGTACTCAGTGCCCGACCCTGGTACTCCAGGAAAGATGTTCATGAGCTACCAGGGACTGGCTAGTTATCTGTCAAGCGGCGGTAAGCGTTACCATCTGTGGATTTAGTCTCTCTCTGTAGTTCTCTCTCAATGCGAGTGAGAGTAACTTAAACTTAGCTTTTTTAAATTATTTTTTTTAAGATGACAACTACTGGGTCATTGACACGGACTATGACAACTATGCCATCACCTATGCCTGCCGCAAAATGAAGGATGATGGAAGCTGTGAGGATGGCTACGCACTGGTCTTCTCCCGCAACCCCCGCGGCCTCACCCCTGCCATCCAGAGAATTGTCCGTCAGAAACAGGAGGAAATCTGCATGGCCGGACAGTTCCAGCCCGTCCTACAGTCCGGTATGTCGCAGACAGATCCTCAGCCATATCTTGATTTTCATCTGAACTCTTATTTGATACTATAACACTGAAAACGTCTTCTTTTCTCTTTTTTAACAGGAGCCTGCTGATCTGCTT
>JAOWBL010004042.1:0-11581 GCA_028564865.1 Zenarchopterus dispar | reverse complement strand
GATGATGGATGGATGGATGGATGGATGGATGGATGATGGATGGATGGATGGATGGATGATGGATGGATGGATGATGGTACTACTATTAAAATATATGCAAAGAAAAAAAATTAATTCAATCACACATATGAGGGGGGAGTCAACTGAAGTTTAGAGAAGCAATCTGTAGATGCAGTTAATGATAGCATCAGCAGAAAGGTGTAAATAAAAATCTTGTAAAACACTCCTATGACTGCTCTTCCAAAACTGTTATTTATTGCTTAATCAATTGCTGATCTCATCATATGACAGATCGACAGCCTGAAAACTGCGTATATGACAGTTTAGGACAATTTTAAGCTATTCAAAGTCAGGAAGAGTATAATAAAGTCAGATGTTTTCATTCAGTGGGAGGACAATCAGCTGTGCGTTGGATTTGAAGAATCAGTATCTATCAAACTCTGAACTTTCCTGAATAATCCTCGTGCACCGCCTCATGAGCGAAGGACACCAGAAAAAAGATTGTTAATCCTCATCCAACTGGAAAAGTTCACAAAACCACATGTGAAGATCTTTGCCTGCACCCATCCACAACCGGACAGCTTGTGTACAAATGAAGGAAATTTAAGTCCTTTGTTGACCAGTGAAGACAATCCAAAAGCAACAATGGTCGGCATGTCGGGGTCAAAGGGAACATTGCTTTTCATCTGCAATTTCTCAATTTGATGAATAACACACAGTCAACATGGCTACTTGAAAATGTTTTGTGGACAAACAAGTCCAAAACAAAACATTTTGGTTTAAAAGTGAAGCATTACAGACAGTTACAGGAAAATACTACATTCTAGCACAAAAACCGTGTTCCATAGTGGTGGGAATGTCATGGTTTGGGTCTGTTTATCTGTATCTGTATCAGGACAGTTTGATGCCATCTTTACGAAACTGAACTCAGTTCTTCTAGAAATATTCTTTAAAACAGCAAAAAACATCATTCTGAATCTCAAGAGACAGGTGGTCGGGGCTCAAAACAACAAATCCAAGCATGCCAGTAGTTTAGTCAAAGGTATGACCTTAATCCAATACAAATATTGTGTAAAGATTTAAATTGAGCAGTTCGTGTGAGGAAATCAACCAACAGGCCAGAGTTCAATCTGTTTTGTGCAGAGAAATGTGTTGAAATTCCTGCAAGCTGGTGTGAGGAACTGATCAACAATTCCTGGAAATATTTAGTTGTTGTTGATCCCAGTTAAGGTGCACATGATTCAACCTCAGAGATATGTAGTATTTCCTCATTTTTCAATTTTATGCTGACTGTGTGAGTGGGTACTTTTAGGATTTCTTTAGAAATGTTCATGTTTTAGGTCAGATCTATTCAGAAACATAGAAAGAATACAGCATGGTGGCTTCGTGGTTAGCACTGTTGCCTCACAGCGAGGAGGTTCTTGGTTTGATTCCCAGGCCCGGCAGGAGTCTTTCTGTGTGGTGTTTGTGTGGGTTTCCTCTGGGTACTCCGGTTTCCTCCCACAGTCCAAAAACATGTAGGTTAGGTTGATTGACATCTTTAAATTGTCTGTGTGAGTGTGAGCGTGCATGTTTGTCTCTGTAATGCACTGGCAACCTGTCCAGGTGTACCCCTGCCTATCACCCTATTGAGCTGGAATAGGCCCCCATGACCCTGTACAGGAACCGATGGGTATAGAAAATGGATGGACATGCACACACGTTACCAAAAGTGTTTTTTTTTTTTTTTGTTTTATGAATATGTAGAGCTATAAATCTGTCTCCTACTGTAATACGTCTCATCACGAAAACACATCACACAAACACTACAGTGATCACCACACTACTGCACACACCGCACCCTTCACTGTCTAGTCTTTTTGTCAGTCTTGTACTTTTGTGTTTCATATTGGTGGTTTAGTCCTCCTTGGTAGAATTAGGAATTCAAATATTAATAAAATATGTGAGATCAGACTTGCTTTACCAAATAATGGTACTAACCATTAAAATATATGCAGACAAAATACATAAATAAATGTGTAGAGACAAGGATTTAACCGACCTCTCACGATGAGCCTCATCCAGGCACCGTGAAGGGGGCTGTCCCCGACATAGCTGGCACTGTAGATGCCTTGATTGGCAAAAGCTGCGTTCTCCACAGTCAGCACAGCGGTGTGATTGGTCAAATCACTCCAGTGAGTCATGTAATAGTAGTTTCCTACGCAAAAAAAAGGTTAAAAGACAAACATGAAAGGGTTTTATTGTTTGTTAATGTTTGTTAAATTCCCCATCAGCCTCTTGAGTTCCGAGTCTTACCATTGTACTTCCAGGTCACGTCTCTCTTTTCGAAGTTGACAAGTTTCATTCGGAGGTGAGCTGTCTCTCCTTTGTCTACGGTCAGTGTGAGTGGGTTCGGCATAAAATTAACTGAAAGGAACGCAAAGAGACGCAGTTAGCTTCCGAAGTCATGCCACCAAGACTGTGGATGAGAAGCAGCTACGATGGGTTGGAAATGCTTGGTCATAACGGGAACTTGTAAGTAAGCTCCACATACCTCTTGCATAGTTGTTGATCATCGTGATCATCTCAAGTGGGGCCCCTTCCTTAGTGGATTCACAGTAGAAGACACCAATGAGCTCTAATTCCCGGAAATCTCTGGCTATGGCCACTTTGTTCACGGGCCTGTGGACTTTAAAACTTGGCTGTTTGGGAAATATGAGGATTTTGTTGTCTCTCTTGATATCCAGATGGACGGTGGGGTTGCGTTCTCCGGTGACACAGGAAATGGAGAAGTGTTTGAATTGGGTCATGTCGGCCGTGAAGATCATGGTCAGGTCGATCACGGCATCTGTAGGACGGGACAGTGTATCGGTGACATCATCGGAGGTCAATTTGCTTTGCCACTAAGTGTCTTGGTATAGATCCACCGAGTCATAAAAAGATTTCTTTTCTTTTAATTTAGACACAAAAAAGTCTCACGCAGAAGTTATGCTCCCTAAACTTTGCCACTTTTATATGTTGTATGCAAGTGGAAAAGGCTTCAATTGCCATGGCAACCTCCTTACGTACACAAACCGGTTTTCCTGATTTTGACCTCATGAATCGATTTTAACCAATAATTAGCTTTATGACAGTTAGCCTCAGGTTTACCATGAGAATAGTCTGGTATAAAGACAAGTTTATGGTCAACCCAGTGACTACAGAGTACCCGGGTAACGTATTGTTAAAACAACACCAAATCATGAACCCTCCACCGCCGTGCTTGACAGTGGATACAAGGTATTTCGGAAGATGCTGTGTGTTTGGTTTTCGCCAACTAACTTAAACAACTAACTTAAACATTTAACATATTCAGTGAGGCCTATTGGGTCATGTATATAGTTCATATTTATTTCTTTATTTTTTAACCTTGGGTCAACTCCTGGGAGAATTTGCATTTGTCTTGAATGTTTTCCACTTGGGAGCAGCGTTTCTCACTGTAAAGGGTTGAACTTTTAAGTGTTTTGAATTGCTTCTCTAAAACGACTGCTTATGTCTTTCCCTCTAGGGATTGTGCTAACACACACCTGAATGCCCCAGACGGAAGATAAACCTTTATTTTATAGAGGTCTCCTGATTACCTGTTCATTAAGGAATGATGATTAGCAGCACTTTAATGCAAATTTACCTTCTTAAGTCTTGTGGAAACTGGAACAGCAGCACTTACCACTGCTGATCCAATTTCTTTCTTTTTTGGTCAATTTTTTGTTAAATAAATAAATAACTTGGTGAAAAGTATATGTACTGTATTTGTCTAATTCAAAGTCTCCCTTTAATAACATGATTTTTGTTAGGTGTCTGACTAATTTGGGCATGAATTATATATTTAACAGGAAGTTAGGCTCTAGCTAATTAGCATAATTTGGCTCAAACAGTTCAAAGAAGAAATGCAATATTTCTAAGACCACAAGTCACATGATACCAGTAAGACTTAAAACAGACCATTAAGAAAACTGTAGTTTAATCAGTTCACCTTTGTATCTTTACGTCATTGCTTTATAACACATTCTTAATATAACTTATGTTTTTTATATCTACTGCCAGCTCAAAATGTTTGTAACATTCTCGTCTGTGGTTTTACAAGTTTTTTTGGATGTTTTTTTTTTTTAAATCCCATGACACAAAACAGAGTAACTGAAATAAACTGGCCACAAAGTATAGAAAAAAATATGTGTAACTAATATCTATACTCTTGAAATATTTTTCATAATTGTGAGACAAGTTACTCTCGGAGCTGAGTCATTTGGTAACTGGCCTGGAGAAAGTGGCTGGGCTGTTGGTTGAAACTAACACTTAAGCATTTAGGAATGTAGGTATCTGATTAAAAGTGACAAAAACAACAAGTCGGTTCGCCCAGAATTCCTTCTCCCTGGTTTTTGAGCCCCTGATCCACAGAACAATGGCAGGAAACATGGATGAGCTCTTTTTTTTCCCCTGAGGGTCACAGAGACCTGTGTTTTACACCGAAGGGCTTTTTACTTTTTACTTTTGTTTTTCAAAGTTTAAAAATACATCTTTAAAAGAGTATTTAAAGTTATCGAAAACGTGTGAATACAGACATAGTACTGAAATACCCAAACAGTTTCAAAACAAATTCCATCTTACCTGATAACGCAAAGAAGCAAGATACAAACACCCACAAAATCCCCATGGTTTGTAGAAATCCACTTTGGGGGAAAAAAAAAAAAAACGTGGTCTCAGTCGATCAGCTGCGAGCTCGGGCTTTCGGAACTCTACACCCAAAACGGTGGCGCTGCGTCACGACGGTGCGCGTTTTTACGCATAACGTCCCCCAGCGCTCCCGACCAGGTGTGAGATCCCTTCAGAACCGAGGTAACCGCTGCGGGTGGGTTCCCACTGCTGTCGCGGAGAAGCTCGGTCTTCTCTGGGTGGGAAAGGAAGGAAGAGCGTCACCAGACAGCGGAGGACTGCTGGCGCGCAGACCTCCCCGATCCCTTTAATGTAGTTATGAGCTTACACTTTTTTTTTCCCTTCCAATTGAGTTACAACGACGAGCAGATTATCTTTGTCAACATCTGTATCGGTGAAATCTTGTAAAAGGGTGTAGTTTTAAAAAAAAAAAATCTGAAAAGGGGAGTTCTTTAAAAAAAAAAAAAAAAAGACCAGAAGTAATAGAAGATACTCTTGTTATTTACGACTCTAGAGCTGCTTTCTTTTAAAAATCACATTTCATACTTTTGAAACATTTCTGTGCCTAGTGGAGAACCTAAATCAGATATTGTTTATGAAATCATTATAAACATCCCAGTCAAGTTGTACAGCAGTCAGAAATCCTGCTCTCCTCATCAAGTTCACTCTTGGCTGTTTTTTGTGGATTCTTTTGAAAGAATTGTATTTAAAAAAAAAAAAAAAAAAAAAACATAAAAAATTTGAACCATTTCACTGAGGCACGCCCTTAGATTTGTTTTTTTTACTTTTTTATTTACTTTGCAGGAAAGAAACTCATTTCTTTTCCCTGATTATTTATTCCAGTTGGAGATCGACGGGCATTTGAATAACTTAATGTCAGGTACCATAGATCTTTATTATCTTTATTATAGACATTATATTATTAGTCCTTCTGTATTTGTTCTGGGTTTTTGCAAAGAAAGGGAAAACAAGTCCATGATAGAATGTGCACTGCAGGCTAAAAAACCTATGCATGCTTGCAAAATTCAAAACAGGAAATCTCAAACAATAAGAAGTTGTGTCAACTTCAAGGCGATTGTCTGAAGCTTCAAGGAAACGTTGGGGAAAAAAACAACTGGGCCCAATAGTCCTGTGCTGAACAAAAAAAACAAAAACTGGAGAAGTCCTGAGCAGTTGTTCCAGCACATCAGAGTGGATCAGAGTGGGACAGCGCAGCGCTTTTAAAAGACTGGAGCAGAAATAGACACAACAAGCATATTGTTCATCATTTCCTGAAGCAGACTGATTATGAGGGAAAGGGGAGCCTGGAAGAGCATAAAAGCCGGGATTGTAAGCAGCTCGTTGAAATGAAAGAACAAAGCTGTGGCATTTGGTAAAACTTAACTGCGGCGTCTGTCGCACTACGACGACAGTGACAGCATCTAAACGCAATGCAAGTTTTTCACAATCCACAGATGTGCACGTGAAGTGGTTTATCCTCTAGTAGTTTAAAAAAAAACTCTGACAAAGCAGTTTTGAATGCTGAGACATTTGATTTCTTGTCCTTTAAAAAAAAAAAAAAAATCCCAGGTTGGCATAATCCTTTTAAGGAAACAGATCCACTAAAGAGCAAATGTGGAAGTGAAAAAGCTCAACGGTGGTGCACGTTGTTTTGGTGGAGCTCGAGTAGGAAACCAAAAAGGAAAAGTCTGCAGAGTAGACCAACACAGATGTTTTTAGCCTCTGGATACGTTCGGTCTGTTTATTTTTCTCTTGACAGACCTGAGTGCGTTTGTGTGACTTTGTACCTGTGCATAAACGTGTTTTACTGGAGTGAGAGGAATTCAGTTTTTCATTAATCCATATTTTGCTGCCGTCCTTTTATGTACTGAACTTTCTTTCCCCTCAGCAGCCAGATGTTGCATGAACAACTGTCATTAACATGTACAGAGTTATTATTCTCTGTGTTTTCAACTCATATTTGTCGTCCGGCTGAGTGCAGTTTAGACGCATCCTGTTCTGTAGATGCTGACTGCACCCACTCAAATAAAAATAATCTGTTAACTTCTTCCTCTGAGCTGAGCTGCTTCTCAGCCAGCTCTCTTCTGGTTGTGATGTTGTTCCATGTTGACAGTTTCAATAAACATGCTGAAAGACATATTGTCTCTGAGCGCTAGATAGGAATCTCAGCAGTCAATAACTTTGATTTTTTTTTTTTTCCCCAGATGTGGAACATCTAAACGACCGCCGATAGAGAGACAGTGGACAGAGCCACCACCCCAACTCCTGTTAGACGGGGGACTGTCTCAGTGACTCTGGGAGTCTTCAGTGCTGCATTCCCGGGGAGTCCAGAACCTTAAAGGGAGCATTTCTGAGTAATTTAATAACACTAAATAATCTTATGCATCTCATATTTTCCACAGTGGTTGTTAGAAGCCGGGAGGTTTGGAGCTTCTATTAGATCCAGGATCTAATAAAGTAACTACGGGACTTACAAGGCTTTTATCATTTTTAGCCTTGAACCAAAAATAGACTTTAAGGTTTTTGTGTCTAGGAACGAAAACCCTTTATACAGATGTGCTTAAAGTATAATACTCAACTGCTTTCATTCCAGGCACAAGGAGCAGGAATCTAAAACTCTGTTCACCATGAAAAAGTATGGAGATGGATGTTTAGACTGTCTTTCAAAGTGGCGTCAAAAAGTTGGATTTTGAGTGTCAACCAAATTCAATTATTAGAGGAAAGATTAAAAAAGGGAAAAACAAATTAAAAAATGGGGTAAAAAGAAAAAAGACTGAGAGGAACTAGATACGTATAAAGGGTTTTTGTATGTCTGGAGAGCAGAAGCTGAAATGAGACATAAGTCATGAGTAAAACCTCCACCAGACTCTGAGGAACAACCCAGTCCCCACAGCTGTACCACCACCATCACCCTACCCTATCATCTGGCTTCAGTCAAACCTGTCCAAGCTGGGTCTCATTATCCAGACTTGGACCACACACCTCCTCCACAACCACCAATGGCAGTCCCAGTCCCAGTGTTGAACGTGATCCCAGTACCAGATCACTCCCCACCAGTTGATTCACCTCAGCGAGGTGCATCTGCCGCTATTGTCCCAGCTGAAGGTCCAGATTCTGAACGAACAAGCTGGTGGGCCGGTTAGGAGGACGTTACACCAGTCAAGGAAGGATATAACACTGGCCTGTACCAAGTGCTGACTGGCAAATTGAATGAGGCAACACCTGAGTTTTCACCTGTTGTGAAATGCAAAGGCGGTCATCAAACATGGCACCCAGATTTTTCACAATGTTGGTAGGTACAACAGTAGTAGAGGTGATATTTATGTTGATGTTGTGGTTGATCAGTTGATGGGCAAGGTTAACCAGGACTTTAGTACGAGACAAGTGAAGTTGAAGGAGGTCTTCCTTCATCCATGTGGACAGGTTGGTAAGGCAGGCTGAGATTTGTGGAGGAACCGTGGGGTCATCTGGCAGGTTTGACGGGAACAGGTGTGGATCATCTGCATAGCAGTGATATAAGACACCATGTGAGTGGATAATCTGGCTCATGGAGGTGGTGTACAAGGTAAAGGGAAGGGGGTCAAGCAATGGGATGTGGGGATTTATCCTAACCATGACACTTTAAAGGAACACCTGGTGAGATAAGATCACAACCAGGAATGAGATATGCCCAAGACACCCATGTTTAGTATAATGTGGTTAACTGTATCGGAGGTAGCTGATAGGTCTAACTGACCTGCAACCCCTGTTTCTCTTGGGGGTCACTTTTGAAACCAAACTGGTTTATATCGAGAAGGTTATTTTGTGAGAGGAATTCAGCGGCATGTTTTGAAATTCTTTTTTCAATAATCTTGGCTTACAAAGGGAAGCTGGGAGACCAGCCAATATTTCTCAACCTGAGCAGGGATTGAGTGAAGTTTTTTTGTTTTTTTTTTTAAAGTGGCATGACCTTCGCTTGTTTAAAGGCTTATGAGAATTTACTTGAGCTGAGCGAAGTATTTGCTCTTCCTGTCGATGCTTATGTTTAATATGCCTACATTCTGGCAGCTGCTAAATTCCCAAAGCTAACTATTGGTAAATGATCATCCAGCAGTGTTCCTCATCGATTCTGGTGCCTCTCATTCTAACTAAAATGATTGTATGCATCTCCATTAGTATTGTACAACTGGTCAACCAGCGGAGGAGGAGGACAACAACCTCCTTCGTCTTGAACAATTTAGGAGCCACCAGCATCCAGGGGACTTTTTTCAAAAATGGTGTTTCCTCAACTTTCCTCATCCTCGTAAATGAAATAGAAAAAGAGTTATGTATTCTCCTGCTGGGCCTGTAGTTGGCTAGTTTGTTCTGGCACAAGACACATGGACATGGCCCAAACACAGGAGCTAAGGATGGAGGAAAAAAAGGTTTACCGATTTAACAAAAAAAAAGACCATCCATAAAACTGAAGAGAACAAAGTATTAGAAACAAAACCGGCCACAGAGGAACTCGAGTCTGACTCAAAAAGAGAACACAGGAGCAGAGAGGAAAAACAAGACAATATGTGCACAGAGACACAGGGGCTAACGAGACACAGGTGCAGACAAGACATAGGTACAGATGAGACACAGGTACAGATGAGACATGTGTAAACAGGACACAAGTGCACATGGGACACGTGTAGACAGAACACAGGTGCAAATGAGACACAGGTGCAGATGAAACAGATGTGTAGACAAGACACAGGTGCAGAGGAGACACAGGTGCAGATGAAACAGATGTGTAAACAGGACACAGGTGCAGAGGAGACACAGGTGTAGATGGGACACATGTAGACAGAACACAGGTGGAGATGAGACACAGGTGCAGGCAAGATACAGGTGCAGACAAGACACAAGTGCAGATGAGACACTGGTTCAGACAAGACACATGTGGAGATCAGACACAGGGGCAAAAGAGACACTGGTGCAGAAGAGACACAGGTGCAGATGAGATGCGTGTAGACATGACACGGGTACAGAGGAGACAGGTGCAGACAAGACGGATGGGTAGACAGAACACAGGTGCAGACGAGACACAGGTGCACATGAGACACAGGTGCAGACCATAAACTGTGAAAACAATGGAGGGGGGCATTATTCATTTAGATCAATAGAAATTGACTCGATTTTGGAGCCGGCCTCTAGTGGCCAGTCGAGGAACTGCAACAAATCTTAGTTTCCCATGAGATTAAACACCAACATAAGATGGTTGCCCCTTGGTGCAGACGAACATGTGCGACTAAACTAGACAAGTTTTAAAAATAATATAGGAAGTGAGTCACAGAAATGGGAACAAACCAGAAGAACCAAGAAAAGCCTAAAAAATAAACAAAAACAAACAAACAAACAGAAACCCGAGACCATAAAAATCCCACAAGTTAATATTTTCCACCACAGAAGCAACACACAGTAAGCAGACAGAGTGTGTTTGTGTGTCCATGCATGTGTGTAAATTGTGTAAATGTTTCTGTTAGTGGACACACTGGGTGAAGATGTCTATCTGTGCTCCCCAGACATCAACCATTGTATCCAGTAGTCTTTGTTGTTCAGTAGCAGTAGTGAAATATGTTTGTTGTTGGTTCTGCTCGCCGCTTGCTTAATGACACTACCAGTCAAAGAAGCGGTGCTGTGGTTCTCCTCGCCAAGTTCAAAAAGAACAATATTGCATAGAGTCAGTTTCTCTTTAAAAACTCCTCGTACCTGTAACAGCTCATGTCCCCAACCTCAAGTTAAACTTTCCTAATACGGAAAACATGCTGCGGCCAGCTCAGCGATTCCATAGAAATTAAATTGTGCAAAGTGATAAATTTACAGCAGCTCAGTGGCAGGCATGCTTCACTGGTTTCTAGCATTTTTAATGTGGTTGCAGCGGTGGAGGTGGTGACAGTGTAACTGGGGGTGTCTGGAAGTAGTACCGACAACAGAGGCGGTAGGTCTGAGAGACTTTGTGAGAAAGTTTGTATTACATTCCCATTTCCTCTCATTGTGTGGCGAGCTGGCCTGACTCCACACGCACTGATCCTGCTGGACCTGGGAGACTGAGCGATGGTGTAGCTCACACCTCTCAGGGGCCCAAAATCACCAAAAAAAAAAAAAAAAAAAAGGTACAGAAATCTTTCCTGCATCCTGATGCATATTTATTTTCCCATGTGTCCTGATTAAGAAAAACTGTAATATTCCCAGGGATCCAGAGAGGTATCTGGATAGGTCTATTTGCTGGGAAGCATGCGTAGACTGGTGTTTGTGAGAGAAGAAAATGGGAACGAACGTAAATGCAATGATGAAAGACAAAAAGAGACTCTGAGATAAAACACGCTGGTGAAGAATTATGAGCAGAATTCAGATTCCTCCACCACACAGGGTCGGATTTCCCGACAGATAAAGAGCTGTAAAAGGCTGATAGCTAACCAGTACTCTATCTATGTGTGTTCTGATGGTGTTTACACTCTCATACAGTGTTTCTGTCAACAGTTTTTAAATCAGGATTTCCAACAGTAGTGCACGGTGACAAGCTGACAGGTTTACACAACATTGTCCAAGCCATGTTTCCCACTAACAAAAAGACGGCAATAATGCTGTTGTCTGGACTTATTGTAATGCACTAACACAAACCTACACAAACCTGTTAATTCCCACCAACATACATATATGTATATATGTATATATAGATGTGTGTGTGTGTGTGTGTGTGTATATATGTGTATATATATATGTATGTGTGTATATATATATATATATGTATATATATATGTATGTGTGTATATATATATATGTATATATATATGTATGTGTGTATATATATATGTATATATGTGTATATATATGTATATATATGTATATATATATATATATATATATATATATGTATGTGTGTATGTATGTCTATATATGTATG
>JAOWBL010004041.1:0-11582 GCA_028564865.1 Zenarchopterus dispar | reverse complement strand
AAATGCATATATATATATCCCTTGGATAAATGGTTTTACCAAATCATGGTACTAACCATTAAAATATATGCAGACAAAAAAAAAAACAAAACAAACAAACAAAAAAAAAAACTGCTTTTCATTCAGGAGAGCCAGATGCAGAGAAGCATTAGAAATGCCTTGGATTTCATGTTTCCAGTATCTGACAGTGGTCCTAATCATGTGTTCAGGTAGAATTTGGTCTCTGAGCACAGTTGGTCAGGTATGCCTTGTTAGAAGTGAATTTCATAATGGGTCTTATGGGTGTAGATATTTTAGACTCAGCTTCTTTTATCCCATCTCATTGTTGCAATGGTAATTAAAAAAATGTCAATCACAACAAAAGACGATTGTGGCCAAAGTTGATCTCAGATTGACAATGAAGGGTAAAGCTAAGAACTGAACAAATAGTAGTAAAAAAAGAAAAGAAAAAAGAGGAACTTAGTCATTGAAGTCATTGAGACAAACACAAGACTAGAACCAATCTGGACTATGTGTCTTTTTGTTTTTATTTTTTAGCAATTATTGACATTCTCTACAAGGCTGTACAGTCGTACTGATGTCATATTCCATTTTAATTCAGAGAATCTGAATAAGTGCACTAATTACCCACTAAATGTGTTTGAGTACTCCTGGTCCCATTAAGAGCCACACTCCTCTCTCTTAGAGAGATGGCTATTGTCTTAGCCAGGCTACTGCTGCTGTGGTTATTCTTAGTGCTTCTCCTTTGTACTCTTACACTGCCTATTATACAACCTTTGCAGTTTTATAGCCCTTTTGTCAGTATACCTTTCATCTGGATGTTGTATCTATAATAAAAACTAGAGTCAGATGCCGATCCTAAGTTCATAATCTTGGTGCAAAGGGAATCAATATAGTCTGAAATTATTCATATTATATTTAACGGTCCCATCATGGCTCCATTATACATGTTTCTTTTTAAAAATCTTTCAATAATATATAATTAACTGAGTCATTGCAAAATTTGCCATCACTCTGGTTCTTAATTGAAAAGAGAATCCGCTGTAGATTCTGCTTGGAAAAGAGAATATTCTGTAGATTTACGCAGATCAAAATCAAAGCTGAGAAACTGTTGCTTCTGCATAGTGACAGATATGGAACCCTCATCCCCTTCTCCTGTAGGTGTTCCAGGCATGAGTAACTGAAAAGACTTGGGACCAGATCCAAGAAATGCTTTAGGGAGAACCGTTGCCAAAAATAACATGGAGAATCCCAGAAAGAAGCAGGCTGAAGGATTTGAACGTTTCTACATAAACTTAAAAATAAATTACTAAAAATTCATCTGTATTAGAAAACTGTGCCACTGTTAATACAAGCTAAACCAATATCCCAAGTGAATTTCATGTCTTCTAATTTTGTGTACACAAACACGTTGTTAGAAGTTAAAAAAAAGACAAAGAAAGAAAAGAAATAGAAATTCTAATTATCGACAATGTAGTGACCAAGAAAGTTATAAGAATAAAAAATTCTTACACTGAATTTAAAAACATGAATTTAAAAACACACATATACATATATATATATATATATATATATATATATATATATATATATATATATATACACACACATATACATATATCGGAATCAGAATCACTTTATTGCCAGTGCCAGCAAAACAGGTTTACAGACTAGGAAATTGTTCTGAAGTAATGGTGCAGATATAACAAAATAATGTTAAGTAAAAATACAATAAAGATAAACTAAAATACTCAGAATAGGTTTATATATATATATAACGTTCCAGTGGAGCAAAGCATACATGTATCTGTCCACAAACTCTGGTGTACCAAAATCCGCGTGGGTTCAGGTTAAGGTATCTCAAATCTTCCAGATCTGTATTCTTATGCCGCACACAGCATCATTCCTTTTTTTCCACCCTATCAGCCTTATGCTAGCATAAGGCTGATAGGGTCGAAAGGAAACATCTTTTTTTTGTGCTCATTACATTGCATTACATTTTATTTGGCAAGCACTTTTATCCAATGCAACTTACATATTGTACATAATAAGCCAAAAAGTGGAGAGACCTGCAGTATGCAAAAAGCCAGTTTCTAAAGGAAAAAAGTAGTTAAAATGTGCATACTGAAAACCACAGTCAATAATACAAGTAGAGAATCACCTTAAATAGAGAAGTGCAAAAGAGAATGGGATTAGATTCTTTTCGTTCTGTTAGATCAGATGTAGATGGAAAAGCACTCATGAAAACTTATATGTCATCCAGGCATTTTCAAAACTACCCACACTGTTAAAAGACATACTTGCTGGCCTGGTATCCAAAAAAAACAAAACAAACAAACAAAACAGAATTGTTTCTCAGCCTGCCAATACTGCAGAGGAAAAGACTCTTTAGAGTCCACCTAGCAGGCTTCTGACTATTGACTGTGCCATGCCACCCTTGATGACAAATTTCCCTGGATTTTAAAACTAGAGTGCTAACTTCAGACTCTTTTTTTTCAGTTATTTGACTGTCACTTACTGGTTCTCAAAGACAGCAGGCTTAATCTCCCCTATAGAAGCTTTATTGCATTGCAGCATCAGCATATCTCCTGGTCTACTTTATCTTACATCTGCACAGGGTCCCTTTCCTTCATGTCTAACAGGGGCCCAGAGCTGAGTTAGGTGGCATGTTTTTAGGATTTCTTCTACAGTCCAATGGCCAGGCAGATTATGCAAATCAGACTCTAGAGAGCATCCTGGAGTGTGTGGTAGCAGCTTTTCTGGACAGGACCACCTCCAGGGATGCCACCACTCCAATGCAAGACATTCGCCAGGCCCTTCTGTGCTTCCAGAAAACAATGAAGGCCAATCTGGACCAACTTTGGGTCCCAGTCCTCCTCCGACCAGCTTGGTGATCAAGTTTGGATCTCTCTCTAGGAAAGTGGTGGAAGGTGGAAATGAGCAGGCTGGGCCCTCATTATCTGCAACAGCTATATTGTCGATTACATTGTCAATCCAGATTTGGTGAGAGCAAATCTGCCTTACGTTTCATATGCCCAGATTTAGACCAGTCAGTCCTAGCTCCCACAATTTACTTCCAGATCCAACCCTGCCAGCCCTGCTGGTGGAGGGTGACTTTGTGTACACCTTTTTGCCCTTGTGCACCCATTTTATCCACTACAAGGGCTACAGTCTATACTACTTTGTGGGCTGTGATGACTACCAAGCCGGAAAATGGCCTTGGATTCCATCGTCATGAATACTGGACTCCATGCTCTTGACGACTTCCATAGGCACCATCTGGAAAAGCCAGAACCATTGCCAGGTGGTTACACTTGAAGAGGGTGATGTCAGGATCCCCACCCTGCATGCTGTCTCTCCTGCACCAGGAATAAGATCACTAACCGCTCCTCAGCAGCTAATTGCCTTTCACCATAATGGAAGTATCTTATACCCAATTCTTGACTTGCAGCTTTTTTCCTGTAACTCAGACTTGGGCCATTAATCATTTTTCCTTGATCCTTCCTTATAGCCAGCCAAGTATGGCCCCCTACTCTTTGGGAAAATTCATACTGTTTCTACTACCTTCAAGAAACACAAATTTCAACCAAAATTCAATTAAAGCTCTTCTAGTTCCCATCATGACCCATTACATCTTAGTTGTTATTTTTGTCCATGATTCCAGTACCAAACAGACCCTATTGAAATATTGATCCCGTACAATATGAGAATGCTACTACACAAATAATATTCCATGCATGACTCATAAAAGTCTTGAGATTAAATTGTGCATTCAGGTCATAATTTCAGTGAGTATACTGTCAAATAATATGCTCCTAATGAACTTCAATGAATAGAGTATGGACTGAAACCAGAGCAGTTAGTCAATTCTGAAGTTGTGAAAAGAACGATAATGGTGCACTATTCCAATCATTAAAAAAAAAAAATCTTTAAGAAAGAAAGCAAAGTGGAGGCATCTAATTCATATAATGTTAAAAGAAATCATTAATTCAAACTATCAATCATGCACTGGTTGCTATCATTGCTCTACAGAAACAACCCCTACATACAAGGCACTTCTACCAATCAATAAGTAAATGCATGACGTTTAGCGCCTATGTGACTGCACCCAGAGAGATCCTCTGAGTGTCAAATGATCCAATAATCATGTTTGAAATTGACTGTAGATAAACACAATAGTCAAATTTATACAAATAAGTTAACTCATCCATTCATCCATCCATTTTCTTGACCCGTTGTTCCATTTCTGGGTCACAGGGGTCTGCTGGAGCCTATCCCAGCCCATTTCAGGCGAGAGGCAGGGGTACACCCTAGACAGGTCGCCAGTCCATAAGTTAACTCAATTAAATAAATCTTTTCGTTATACTTTTTCATCAAATGTATATTGTTTTAGTTCATTTCCCCTGCTAATGAAATGTTTTACAAATAATCTATCACTTTATTACTTAAAAATAAGTGCCATTTTAACTTTGCTTTAATCTTTTTTTATGTTAATATGTTCACTAAATGTCATACAATAATTCATAGCATAAAAGACAGATTTTAGTGCTAAAGTGTGTGTGGATATAAACACTACTGCCCATAAAAATAGAATAAAATATATAGTTTAAAATTATTATTCAATTATTATAAGTAAAAAGATAGATTTAAAAAAAGAGGTCAGCATGGTGGGTTTGTGGTTAGCACTGTTATCACACAGCAAGAAGGTTCCTGGTTCGACTCCCGGAAGGAGTCTTTCTGTGTGGAGTGTGCATGTTTTCTCCGTGCATGAGGTAGATTGAGAACTCTAAATTGCCCACAGGTGTGAGTGTGCATGGCTGTTCCTTTGTATATGTGGCCCTGCGATGCAGTGGTGACCTGTCTGAAATGTACCCCTGCCTCTTGCCTGGAATGGTCTGGGATTGGCTCCAGCAGACCCCCATGACCCAGTAATTGGATTCAGTGGGTATAGAAAATGGATGGATGGATTAAAAAAAGAGAAATGCCTTTTTTGTCAGCACAGAATGACTGTCCACCTTCTCTTCCCAACTTTCTCACAAAGCTGGACAGCATATAAGAAAGACAGTCTAAGCAAAAACAAAGTACAACATGATTAACTCTGGAACACTAGACTGAAATGCACAACATAACTGAAACGCAAGATAAATTCCAAGTATGTTGTTATTTGTAGAAATAGGTTGGTTCCATATTCCAAACAAGTTGTGGGAGTGGGGGGGGCTGGAGAAGTCATGGTCTACATTCTGAAAACCCAGATCAACACTACCAACCAGGGCAGATGGGAGTTTAGCAGAAGACACTAACAGCTAAACTGGCAAGATCATTTGTAATAAGCACAAGAAAGGATTGCTGAACTCCACCATGGCCAAGGCGATCTGGCTCTGGGGGAAGAGCATGAGCTTGTATGCCTAGCATGAGTAATCAGTCACAGATGTGGGTAATCATACTGTATGTAAGAGAACCCAGCAAGGCAATTCAGGGAGTAGAAAATTACAGTGGAAGAGGAGAACAGAGATGATTTCAAACTACCCAGAATATGGCTTCAATTTGAGAGTGAAACTGAAAAAAAATTAGAAGGGTACAGATGGGTGACCCCACAATCTAATTTCAGTGACATGAATTAGCTACCTATTCAGCAGCCTACTTAAAATACTTAGCCTGTAAAGTGACTGTTGTTCAAGAAGAATCAAAGAATAAAAACAAACAAAAAACTAACAGGGTAAACTTTAACTGCAGAATAACTTTCCCCAGTTGTGATTAACATATCCTTCGACAAGCATTCAGTGTGGGCCAGGGGGGACAGATAAAGATAGTATAACTCAGAGATGCTTTTCCCAAAACCATTGTTGCTAACTATATTAGCAATTAACATAGCAGGAACCTTTAATGTATATTGCCAGTGCCATTCATTTCGGAAACCATTGTTCAAAGTATGAAAATAACAACATTGGTAACCCACACAGTATGATCCATCTGTTTATGCTGAGAGCTGCCTGTAGAGGTGCTGCGTAAGTTGGGTGTGGTACAGATGATTCATGGAATCATCTGGAAACTTCAGGGTGCACACCAATCTTTAACCAAACGTCACCAAACTTAACATGTAGCATACCAAAATTACATATTTCAATTAGCTGACAATGCTTGGTAAAGGCTTTTCATTGAGTTTCTCTACAAGTCAAACACCAAGCAGTAATTGCAACCTGAGAACCACAAAACATCACGTGAAGAGACGGCACACAAGGTTTGCAGACATGGGCATCTCTGGTCTCATCACATAAATTTAAGAGAAGAAGAAGTGATTTGGAGAAGATTTTGTGTTGAACAGGGTTTTATGGTTGTGTGAAAAAACTGTTGTGGCATTGTTGTGACTGAAGAGCAGATGCACGAGGACCTGGAAGACTGCAATGAAGGAGAATTTAACTGCATGCATACAGTAATTATCTTTTAGCATTCACTAAAAACACAAATACATCAAGAATGTCAATTTGTAGCGATTTATTTTACTCTTTCTACTGTACTGTATGTAAATTTAGTCTGAAACAGTTACAGATATCTTGATTCTGACATTTCTGTAGTAACCTCACATAATTCATCTTTCTTTTGAACAAGATTTTACATACAGCCTCTGTACTTGCAATGACATACTAAATTCATCTGAAGTATCTCTTTTTGGACAGGAGGTAGAAAAAATAGGCCTTGTAATGATGAGAAAACAATCTTTTGAATACATGCTTGCAAATGCTGTCGTTAAGTGTGCAGTTAGTATGACAGAGTTTTATTTGTGGTTAGATGCTTAACTTAAAAAAATAAAACATCTGCTTTCACAACTGTTTTAGTTACACATAACTGAACATGATTTAAACATTTTAGTGGATTTCTCTACTGCTAAAATCAAACTCACCTGGAAAAACGATGCAACAGTTTTCCCAACACTGTTAGATTTTAGAGGTTTGTTAGTTTAATGCATCAGCCTACGTTAGCTGAATGCTGACATATGTCATTTAACAGTAAACATATCCCAGGTTGAGTTAGTGTGAATGACGACTTCTGGGAATTAGTTGTTATACATCAATGGTTTCCAAAGTGGGAGGCCTAGATCCATTGGAAGGGGGGGCAGCATATGAATGAATAAAAAAACAAATGCTTGGACACTGCTAGCATAATCTGAGGTGTCACCTGCCAACAAGCATACCAGACAAATGCTTAGAGCCTCAAGCCAGAGGGCAGAAAAAGTTTGAATCACAACAGAGCAATGACAATGAGGAGAATTTACAATGACAGTGGTCGGCTGGCAGAGAATGCCATTAAAGGGGGCCACCTCTACCTCTACCTCTACCTCTCATTCTCTGTGTCTCTTACATAAACAAATCTGATGAAAGCGGGTCTATCAAAATGAAGAAAAGCTTTCCATCTGGCAGCTAAGAAAGAGTTATAAAATTTAATGGCAAGAAATTTAGAAAATGTCCATTAAGGTGCATAAATGGAAATAATTGTGCATTCTGTGCCAGTGGTGTTTATATTTTATTTTAGAACAATGCAAATGTGCACTATTTAAAAAAAAAAATCCCTTCACATTTTTCATATGTGTCAGATTATTTAATATATATGGTTGATTGATTAGCTGTGAATTTGTGCCTTAGGGCCCCAAGAAATTCTGGAATTATCTCTGAGCACAAAAAAAAAAACAAACAAACAAAAAAAAACCCTGTTTCACCCAGAAATTTCTTACACATGGGCGCGGGGGCATGTGCTGCCTGTAGAAAGTTTGGGAATTACTGGTATTTACAGAGTATGCCACTGCTGCATATTATTATTATATTTTTTTTTTCTAGCATCACATCAATTTTTCTTTCTTTAGTCTTCATCATCAAACGTACATAAAAGTTGCACATTCCTGCCGTGTTCACAGGTACTGTGGTGCATAATTTACATTTTTTACGTGACATTTCTTTGGACTGTTTTTTTTTTTTTATTTTTATAGATTTCTTATAGAGGACTCGTCCAATATCTTCTCAAAGAAAATGTATATTACTAATGGCCTGCCACATTTATTGTCTTTAACAAACATGTCAGATTACAATTTCAAATCAGAAAAAGTTGCGCTGAAGTAGACAATGAAATTAAAAATGAAAAAAAAAAGCTTTGAATTTGATAACTTTGAGAACAGTCATGTGCCTTCTTGTCAACTTATATTATGTGTTGATAAACATTAATCTTTGCAATTCAGCCATACAACACACAAACAACAATCTGAAGACATTTTCATTTTCCATAGTTCCATACTGCGCAATTTTACTACGCCTGTGGCTTTCACCTGGTCTTTAAAGAACGTCCACTCTTTCTAAAACTGAGACAGAACTGAGCAAGAATGCTTGATTCTGAGGTCAAACAGCATCTGTTAAAAAAGGAGTTCTAGGTACTACAAGTGAACAAGTCTACTCATGAAAAATAAAGCATAGCTTTGCATCATATTGAAATATTTTGACAGAACACCCTCCAACTGTCGCCAGCTGAGGGAATTCCACATGACAGTGTCATGAATACTTTTTTCTTAACCGTTATCAGAACTCTTGAACAGATATGTGAAATGTCAGGGATTTTTTTTTTCTGTCAAACTGGGCACTTGCATTCAAGGAGGAGTTAGTTTTACGACAACCTATTATCACATTTTATTTTATTTATTTATTTATTTTAGGTAATTGACAACATATAAAATCCCTTGTGGCTTTCATTACCATATCTTTCTAAAAAGGTTTAAACGTTTTCTCACAGCAAAAAAGAAAGAAAAACAATGAAACAAAACAAAACAAAAGTGGGATATTTTTTAAAGACAACATACCCACAGAAAAAAGAGGTTTTTCCTCAAAAAATTTCAAAATTTACTTGGCGTATCCATTTGCTTTGCTTTTTGTCTCCCAAAGCATATTATGGGATCCCTAAATATTATAATTTAAAAAAAAAAAAAATTAGAAATCAGTCAGACTATTGCCAATTCAAAACCACTTGGTACACAGCTTTAAAATGCATTCATTTTATTTCCATCAACAAAGTTGAAAACGCCAATGCCATCAGCCCACAGACAAGGACATCTTTCGTATCTGGGTCACACAAACCATTATTCACCAAAAATCTAATTTAATGTCATGGGATGTAGACACATAGTATTTGCGTCAAAGTGACGAAGTGGAAAAAAGGGTATTTTGATCAGAGGAGAAACAGATGCAAACAAAGTGACAGAGGGAGCGAAAGAACAATATTGTACTATTGATCTCTCTGAATACTACAGCTGGTCTGCTGATATCCCCGGAGGTGAAGCATATATAGGACAGCCTATTTTTGGGAAAATGAATGTCGAGAGTCTTTGGTACAAAGCCGGTTCATGGACTGATATTGAGCTGTGTCTCAGTGGGTGTGTATATACAAGTATGTGAGTGCATGTGTGTACTCATCTGTATCTTGATTCATGTGCCCCCCAAATGCATTCATGTGGAAAGAGATAGGAAAGCTAATTCAACTAATAGAATTAATTAAACAGTAGACATTAAGGCAACATTCAAAATAATGAACAAACTTAGGAAAGGCTTTTAGCTTTTAAATGAGAAAAAAATAAAAGATTAATGTTATTACGCTTTAATGTGTAAAGAATTAAGCTGACAACACAGCATAGTCCTTTTAATCTATATTTCAGAAATCAATATTGATTTTTCTTTTTATTCCTTCTGCATTCCCTTTAACCATTTAAAAAACCCCAAGCATTTATTCTTCAAAGTCTGAACACATGATTTTAAACTGCTGCAGCTCATATCTGCTACAGTACTTTCTTACTTTTGTATCACAACTCACAACATTAAGCACTCAGATTGAATTAACTGTGGTGCAATATTTTATTTCACTTTTCTTCCTTTAAAAAACAAACAAACAACCAAACATTTGTTTTCTAGCTATAATTAGAATGAGGGTAAAAAATACCATTTCACAAACTGTAAAGAAATGTAAAGATTTCAAATGGTAAATGACTTAAAAGCATCCCCAAAACATTTTCATGTTGTATTTAATGATCATTTACAGTATGTGATAGATAAACAAATGAATAAATAAAATATAACATGGATGCCACACGATATGTCCCTAACCATGACTGATGAACAGTAAAATGTATATCTCACGAAAAAAATAAATATATTATAACCCTAACTAAACCCCAAACTGTTACAACTAAAATAAAGAAGAATAGTAAGAAATCGCAAGTGAGAGGATGGTCAGAAAGTAAGGTGTGAGTCACTGTGTAGGGATGGGTTTAAATTTGTAATGTTTGACATGAAAAGCTTTCGCACTGGCCGTTTTAGTGCTCACTCAACAGTACTCAATAAACACAGCTCAGCAAGTAAGGAAATGAGTTTGGTAGATTTTTTTCTTTGTTGTAACAATGCTTCTTGGCAATAAAATTTTTCAGATTGAAAAGCTTGTTTATTTCCCTTTAGATTTTTTTCTTTGTTGTAACAATGCTTCTTGGCAATAAAATTTTTCACATTGAAAAGCTTGTTTATTTTCCCTTTTAAAACACATTTGTGAGGAACATTTATTCGTGGGATGAGCAGCAGAGCTGGGATATGTGAGTTACACCCATGAAAAATATGCCAAAATCCTCTCTCCCAATGCCAAATAGCTTATTTTACTCTTGCTAATGACTCTTGTTTTGAGCTTCTGCCCCCCGCCCTCCAAGTCATGTCAGTCAGGCATTGGTGTCGGCAACACGTGCACTGGAACATAAATGTGTGGAAGAAAGGTATGTTTGGCAATGAGTTCAGATTCTGCCTATGGCAGTTGGACTCAAAGTGTGGAGAAGATGCAGAGAATGCTACGCTGATTGGTGCACCAACAGAATACTTTTGGTGGAGGCATGTTGATGGTATTGGGCAGCATTTCCCTTGCTGAAAAAGCAGCTCTCCTCATCATTGGAGGCAATCTTAATGCAGAGAGATAGCAAGATGAGATTATGCAACTGGTGGCAAGCCCATATCTCCATAGTCTGGGGCCAAACTCTGTCCTCCAAGATGACAATGCTCGCCCACGAAGCAGGGTCAGTCAGAGACTACCTCCAGAATTTGGGAGTGGAGAGGATGGAATGGCTTGTCAGAGGTCCTAACCTCTTTGAAAACTTAATCAGCTTGGGTGTGCTGTTTGTGCCAGTGACCAGCATGAGGAGGAGGTGCCAGGCTGCTGTGGCTGTATATGGTTCTTCCACATGCTACTGTGGCTCTTGTTTGTTAAATTGTCAATACGTGTTGTTTCTTCAAACTTCAATCACCCACTCCACCAAAGAAGAGTCAATGGCAAAATTGGCAGAGCAGATTTAGCAAATTTTTCATGGGTGCAATCCGCATACTCAGCTCTGCTTTTCATCCCACAAATTCATGTTCCTGACAGTTGTAGCACCATTTAAGGGGTCTTTTGGGTAAAGATAAGAAATAACCTTAATTATGCAAAAACAAAGTAATAAACATACTCTAAGTTCTAACTGCATAAAAAATGATATATTGAAATATTTTTACATGGTTGCCATGGAAACAATACTTTGATGACCA
>JAOWBL010004040.1:0-11582 GCA_028564865.1 Zenarchopterus dispar | reverse complement strand
CACACACACACACACACACACACACACACACACACACACACACACACACACACACACACACACACACACACCTCTGTGCAAACACTGTAGCCCTAATTGGTACCCAGAAGGGTTTGATGGAGAGAGACGGCTAGAGAGGGGGAGAGACTGATATGAAAGAGGATATCATCATCAAAAATGCAGACCAGCTGGCCAACTATTTACTTCCAAATCAGTGAAGAAAGGAATTCACATTTCATTTTAGATTTACTTGAAATAAAAATAGAGTCAAATTAATGAGATAAGGAAATATGTGAATTACAATGTAAAATACTGACTTGAACCTTTGAGGCGTTTCAACAACCACAGCAACAGAAGTCTTGTTGCAGCAGATGGTTGTCGTGGAATCCACACATCAACCGTGTCTGTTGTTCTGTCACACATCTTCTCAAAGTGATGACTCGCAAATTTGTTCTTAATCTAATTTACAACATCTATGGCCATACTTGGATGAGGTTTTCCCATTGTTCACCAGCAGCGAGAGATTTAATTAGAATTAGCAGGAGAGATCATATTTCTCCAGTTTTATATTCTCTTCATTGAGTTCCTGTCTAGGATGGGATTTAAAAGTCATTTTAAAAAGCCAATGAGGGAGTACGTCTGTCATATCTTGAGGATTTCATACTTGCATATCATCCCAGCAGAGCACTTTTCTCTCAGGCTGCAGCTTTTCTTGTGGTTCCTAGAATTTCCAATAGAAAAGTGGGAAGCAGAGGCTCGACTTATCCGGATCCTTTCTTATGGAACCAAATCCTACTTTTGATTTGGCGTCCAGACACCTGCTGGATATTTAAGTTCAGGTATACAACTTTCTTTGGATTAAGTTTATAGCTAGGGTGGGCCTGGGTGAGACTGAGTCATCTCTTTAGTTGTGTTATCTTAGTTAGTTACCTCACATTATCCACATGGGACTTTCTACATTTTCATGTACGTATAAACTCATCATTAAGTTTGTGTTTCTTCTTCTTTTTTTTAGCGTCTCAAAGTAATTTCTTTATGTATGGTTGGTGCATCTGTCCTGTCCTTTCACTCCCTGACCAGTCAAGGCAGATGGCCACCCTTACTGAGTCTGGATCTGGAGATGTTTTCCTGTTAAATAGGAGGTTTTGCTTTCCACTGTCACCCTTTGTATTCTTGGTGGCTGAATTGAAATAAAGATTCAATGCAATCTGTTGGTTTTCTTAGTTTGAATTTGCATTATATGAATAGACTTTTTAAGAACTGCAGTTTCTAGTCCCTGCTGTTAGGATGAATTGTATAATAAATTTGTTATAATGAATTTGACTTAAGTAGAATATACAAATACAGGATTGCAAATACCAAAAAATTAAAAAACATTACTAGTAACTATTTTTTTAGGTTTTCCAGTAACTTTATCATATTAACACAATTTCTTACATGGATCTTACGAATGGATGGATGGTTTCTTACAGTTTCTTCTATCTGATGTTGTAAATGTACTTCTGTTTTGTCCTGAAAACAATGCAAGGAAGACAGAAAAAAACAATCACCATATACCTTACAATATGTACAATTGTTTTCCATTGTTGTACATATAAGACAATTTAAGCAATTTGAGTAATACAAGCCCAGACCTAGCACTGTGGCTGTGGCAGTGGCCACAGACAGCAGCAGCTGCCCTGGCAAGGCTGACAGGATCTTTCTTTTTCATTTTTTTCTCCATCAGGATAGCAAACACAGATGGCAGACTTCATCAGGGACCCTGATGAAAGCTAGAAGCCAAAACACTCGAGTCAGATATTAAAGTTGTTCCACAGACCATAGCTGTTGCTGGACCCTTGACCTCCTAGTAAGTTTTCTTCTCTGTACACCTTAAAAATAGATAAAAAAAATATGACTGAAATATTTAGATCATTTTACAAACTGTTACAACTCTTGTGCAACTAACCTAATGGCAGTATCTTGTACTTGTACACTACTGAACAACCCAACACTTACTGCACAATTAAGGCTGTGCTCTTGTTTCAACACTTATTAACTTAAAACTGTGTTTTGTACAGAAGGAAATCAATACTGACTACACACAAGCATCTGTTTTATTTTTTATTTTTTAAAGATTTTGAGGTTCTTGTGGCCTTTTTTAAAAGTAATCAAACAGGAAATATAAGTAGAAAAAGGGCAGAAGACACACAGCAAATGACCACTGACTAGGACTTGAACCTGGGTCTGCGGCATTGAACCTGCAGCCTCTGTATATGGAGGACCTGCTCAACCAGATGAGCTATCTGGCACCCCTGCCATGTGGCATTGTTGTCAATTAGGCTGAACTGAGTAGGGCAAAAAAGCTGAGCGTGTGCTTCACCACAATATAAGATGTTATCGACAGGCCAGACTGCTGGTCTTTTAACGGTTTGTCTCACGAGGACCAACACACTTTGATATTTGTTAAACTTAGCAAATGTGTGTGTTTGAGTAAGTATATGTGTATGAGTGCATGGAGTAAACAAGCAGCAGTGAAGCTCGTGTAGGTTTTTCTGTGTGCATGTGTTTGTGTGTGTGATGAGAGTCTAACAATCCAAGCAGTGGTCGGAGGCCAAATGGTGCACGGAGAGGCTTCATCTGTGTAACTGGCCACCGGAGGCAGCGTTAAGTGTCCTGCAGGGTCTCCAAGGTCATTTCATACACTCACACACAAACACACAGACACTCCACATGTTCACACATGCACACTCATAAATTCAGAAATGACTGTGTGTCCTGGAGGGACTGTGGGGTCGTTACCCTACTAATGGGGCCATATGGTCACAAAACAAACACAAACTGTTCCTCCTCTTTGCCTGTAATAAGGTCATGAAGACGCTGGTCTCATTCAGATGGAGAAACCAGTCGAGGAAAATGTGCCAGAGGATGTGGACTGAACGCAAGGGGAAGAGGGTCAATAACCCACAGCATCGCTTCTCCAAAGCAGCTGGAATGAGAAGATCTATGTTATATTAGGCATGACCAAATGTGCTGTGTGTCAGCGTGTTAACGTACTAATCAGCAAATGCTCATTTGATAAGTAGGACACATTCTTGATCATACACAGAATAAATTTTCATATACTACTACAACCCATATTAGAAAAAGTGGTGCAATATGAAAAAATGGTTAATAATTTCTTCTTATATTGCACATATTTGTTTCAGATTTTCTTTCCTCATCTTCATTTTAATTGTTGATATACAGTACATGTATGTTTGAATTTCAAGCCTCTGACAGGATGAAAAACACTGGCATGGAGGCAAGTCGATGCTTTTCAGGATGATGTTGTTTCATACATGTGAGGCAATGATGGTTGCAATAATGATTCGATAAAAAGCAATATCCATGAAAGCAAAAATGGGCAGGATCTCCACTTTTTCAACAAATGCATAAGAAAATTAATGAACTGTATAAGAACAACGTTTCTCAAAGAAAGCTTATTTTCCCTTGGCATATTTTCCACTCCAGTGCATAACATCATTAAATAATTCAATGAAACTGGAGGAATTTCAGTGCGTTAAAGGACAAGGGCACAACCCAAAGCGTGGAGATCCCTAAAACAGCACTTTATCAGAAACTATCATGAATCAACGGCTGATATGATCCCACGGGTGAGGAACTGTCCACCTTCATCCTGGATTCATTCTGTCACCACCTATAAAGTCAAGCCCTCCATCCATTTCCCATCTCATCACCAGAATCATAAACTCTCCCTCAGTTCTGGCACTGTGGCTGACTCTTTCACAACTCTCTGTCAGCTCTGTATCAAAAAAATCTGGTCTCAACCTTGACATCATGTCCAATTTTTGTTGCTGCTCAACTCAAAACCTATCTCCAATGACTTGTTTGAATCATTTCAGTCGACACTCCACTCTCAACACAGCTGGAAACAGCCCGTCTTAAGATCACCAGTGACCTCCCCCTCACCTCCCCAGGCCACTCTTCATCCTCATCATGATCAACCTCTCTGCAGCTATTGAAACCTTCAGCCATAATACCCTCCTCTCTTGCCTTAAAAGCCTCTGTAACATCATTAGCACTTCTGTAATACCATTTGCACGGCACTTTCCAGGTTGCAATGATATATGACCAACAGACAAAAGTTTATACGAATCAATAACTGCACCTCCTCCATCGTCTCCCAACTGGGACCCAAAACTGCAAAACAGTTTTGGGTCCCCTTCTCCTCATCCTTTACAGTCTTGCCCTTGGAAATAAAATTTATAAACCCGTTCTACTTTTTCACTACTATGCTGATGACACCCTAATTTATATCTCTACCAAATTCATCACCTCAAACATCGACTGACTCTGACTCAAGGACTCACTGGTTTCAAACCAACGTCTTCCAGCTAATTTACAGTAAATCAAACATGTTGATCTTTGGTGCCAAATAAATGATAAAACATGCTCACAATTTCCACTTGACCATTGACAACTAAACCCTGTTTTTCACCACAAATCTGGAAACTTTGTCATCTTTGACCTTGTTCTAACCTTTGAACACCACATGAACCACATCACAAAAAACACTTTGTTTCATCTCAAAAACATCATGTGTCTTAGACCTTCACTCTCCTTCACTGCTGCCGAAGTCCTGACTCACACTTTCATCACCTCCTGAATTGAATACTGCCATATGACTGTCTGCAGATTACCATCCAGTGTCCTCAATAAACTTGAATATATCCAAAACTCTGCTGTCCACCTCCTAACAAACTCCCACTCCTGTATCCACATTACTCTTGTCCTCCAGGATCTCCACTGGCTCCCTATTCCCCAACGCATTCAGTTCAAAGTCCTTATTCCCATACAGAACGCCCTTCATAGTGAAGCCTGCTCCTACCCTTCTGATGTCCTTCACTGCCACACTCCCTCCCATTGCCTCCGTTCCTCTGGTGCTAACCTTTCCAACCATGATACAAAGATTAAGTTCCAAGCCCTAGAGGACAAAGTGTCCACCCCGACCCTCTGTAACCCTCTACCCAAAGATATATGAGACTATGCAGAACTGGACTCATTCAAGTGCAAGCTCAAGACCTATCATTTTAGAATTGCTTGCATTGCATAATTTGTATTGTATTTATTGCATGATTTTTACTTTATTGTTTTTCATCACTGTTAAGCACCTTTGAGTATTTTTCCAAATGTATTACTATTACTTTGTGAAACCTTTGTTTAAACACAATAATACAGAGATACACACAGCTTCACAGATGGCCGTAAGTTTAAGTGTGCAAATAAAGAAACCTTATGTTAACCTAGTCCAGCAACAGCCTCAGCATTCAGACTATCGGGATCAAGTTCAAAATCCAGGCTCCTGTGATGGGATGGAGTTGCATCTGTGCCCTTGGCAGAGGTAATTTACACTTCTGTGATGGCAGTGCCAATGCAGAGGAATGCATTGAAATTTTAGAGCAACATATGCTGTCTTTGAAACATATTTTCTGAAGATTTCCATCCATTTAATATGCAATGCAGAAAAAAAAGAGTTTGCACAGGAAACTGCACACATTGAAGTTGGTATCAGTCCTTTGTGGCTTTTTTAAAGCTGCTGCTTGACATTTGCCTGGGCGTGTTTAACACCACTTTCTGTTGGAGGGGGAAAAAAAAGAAAAAAAACTGAATTAGAGAAGCTAATTCCAGCTACAAACAGTAAAGGAGGGAAAAGACACCAGGTTCAACAAAGTTCAGAAGATTAGGATTACTTTAGGATTATACTTAAATGGAAAACGGATAATTGGAAACTGTTACTTTTATCTGTTATTATACTAATGGCTGTATTTTTAAGTAATGAAGCCTAATTTGTAGCAGTTTCACCTTTTTCTGTAGTTAAGCCTACTGTTTAAGGTGAAGTAAGTTGAGTATAACTGGTGATGATTCTGTCCTGATTTAACACTGTAATAGTGTAATGCAATGCTGTCAGCATGACCAGCCCTTGAACCTCCTCCCCTCCGACCATAAGCTAGTTCATCAGACAGTTTCTACCTGTGTAATAGAAAATCCCCTTGGGGCTTTCTGGATGTTCAATTTTATATTGCTTTCTGACTCACAGGGGAAGTTAGTTTTAAAAACACAGAGGTGCACATATACACCCTCTGCAATTGAGAGGTTCAGGGATTTATGCACTTACTAAGTTATCTCACATACTTTCCCAACCTGTTTTGCTCAGTAGTCCTACGAATGACATCTATGGGCTACTAATAGGCCTGTAGATGTCAGAGTGTGATCTGCAACTAGTTAAATGTAAGGCCATCTCTCCAATAGCTGTTTCTGAAGCAGAATTGGGTCATTGAACATTCAACATGTAGACTCAAAAGAATGGCTGAAAAAGAAAAAAGTGAATGTTTTGCAATTTCTCAGTTGGTCTAGACTTCAGTCTGACTGCAAAAACCTGGCAGAACCTTGAGAGCTGTGCACAAAGAAATGGTTACAAATCTCAGTGAACTGTGGGAACATTGTAGCCTGATGGATCAGACCCACATCTAGAACGATGTAGAGCCTGAAAGCGACCCATAGGGCCTTCCCATCCAAGGGACGGCACCAGCAGTTGTTTATCAAACTGCCTTTGGATGTAGCTGGTTGGCAAGTCAGTGAACACGGCGAAGTATTCAGAGCTACGGACAAGAGTCAGCATGAGAGGGTTGTGTAGAAGGGTAAATTAAAATTTTGCCATAGCCTATTGGCAAAACAGCAAATACAAATACATCTACCTTGAAAGGAATGATTTAAATGTCTTCTGTTCAGTCTTTGAAGAAAAAATCTGAATCTTTAACGTGTTAAACAGCCATTAATCCTCAACTGCAGCCATCATAACTGTTTACATCTAGATTATGACACTGCTCTGCCCTCATTATGCGAAGCCCATTCAGAGATGTGCTCTACTAAGATAGACTAATTTGACTGGGTCCCAAAGACTTTTGGGGATATTTAATGAGCACTTAGGGATGGTATCTAGAGATACCTGCAAAACAAATTTAAATTAGTTTTGCAGGTACATATGATATGTCTAGATTTCTAGGCTTGACACTTTGCAAAGAAGGGGGGCTAAATTCTTCAAAAAGTTTTGATAGGCAATATGTGAAATATATGTCATATATTGTTTTCCTATCTTAAACTGTTTTTACTGAATTTTGAGACATGGTATAGACCAGATGCTTTTTAAAAAACTGTATTTATTTACATAGAGAATTTTCTATAACTTTATCATTTTAGAATTGAAAGAGGATGCACTTCTTTTTTAAACTTGATCATAACTAAAAAAAAAAAAGACCCAAGCAACAATATAATGTTATATTGATAAGTGAAGTCAATGAATCTGCTGAGTAAGACAAGATAGACATTTTCTGCTGTCAGATGTTTTTCCCTCCATTCAAGAAGTTTACTCCTCCCACGCCACTCATCAGGACATCCGGCCAGCTTGTGCACTGACGTCTGGAAAAGATGCACACCCACTCTGAAAAATAAAACTAAACCACTTCTTGCAGAAAAGTTTTCTGTTATTTGGCAGAAAGATTTCTCTGAGAAAATGTAAGGCGACAGTATTTCTATTTTTGTGATGTAGATTGTGCATTTCTGGTCTCCTGACTTGATGCCAACACAGTTGTGGTTACTTTAGTTACACTAGGGTCCAAAAATGTTACTATTCACCAAAAGTCTATATTTTAAAACCAGCCACTTTCAACAGAAGTCACCCTCTCTCTAAACATACTGCACAGGTCAACAGTAATGCCTAGTTCACTCTGGGCAGTCGCTGCACTGGTGTTAACTTGAGCTGTGAAGATTATATTTCAATTCATTATCAACTCGTTTAGAAATGATCAGATCCTGGCACTATTCTGTACCACAAATGTACACATTTTAAAGTAACCAACTGCATGATCTGATAAACACATCATTGAGAAGCAGATTGCTTCATTAGATGCATATCATTTTATTTTCTATGTAGCTATATGACATAAAGTTTCATGACAGGACACAAGAGTTTTTCATTTTGAGAGATTTTCAGTGTGTTTAGGACTTGTGGGATCCCCGTCTCTCCTTTTACTGGCCTGGATTCCACTAGCTCCTTCTGCGCTTGGCAAAGTGTGTGATCCCCCTTTGAATATTGAACAATTTCCAACCATCCCTTTTGGCAGCTGGTGCACTTAAAAGCCATGTCATCGCTGTCCAGGAGCATTGCTCTGCTTAACCCTTTACAGGGCGAGGGACCATATCTGATCACTTCAGTAGAGCTACATTCTATGGTTATTACAAAAAAAAGTTACAATGTTAATAAAGATCCTTTAATATTCTCCAATAACCCTGTAGGGTTTAAATTTTTAAATTTAAAGTATTTTATTGACTGCCCTATGAAGGGTTGAACAAAGCGGGATGAACACTACTTTCTGCCTTCTTGCTTCACACACACTTGTGTGATGACATTGCACAGAAACCAGTAAATTTGTTAATTGTGTAAGCTGTAACTTCCTTTAATTCTTCCTAGTGGCAGACTGAAAAATCAGAGTTGCATCTGAATGCATAATTACGGTGAAATTTAGCATGCTGTGTTACAAAGACAGGGAAATAAATTGTAATCCAGTGTTTGTAACAACAGGATTATGTTCTCAAACACAAAGAGTTGTGCGCACCCCCACACAGCTCTGTGAAAAGATGCTGCATTGGCATATTTTATGTCAACTTTCTGCTGACGGAGCGTGTATGTGTATAACAGCTATTAGGCCTCACCCACATGTTGTCATTTTCTGGAGACTCTATGCCTTATTCCAAAAGGTTGCAGCCCCAAAACATCCTGTACAGCAAAACCGGAGAAAACAAGGGAATAACAGCATTGCAGCGTCTCTCCAGAGTATCTCACCTCTCTCGCACTTGTTTAACCAAACAGTTAGTTTTGTTCTTGTGTTTTATTCTGATATACTCCTGTCCTTGAGTGTTTTGTCTTGTTTTTCTGCCTTCTATTGTCCACTTACAACTTTAAACACTTTAATCATACCAACATGACACCAATTAAAATGTTCACCTGGGTCTTCTCTTTAAGCCTTTTTTTTTTTCTGTTGTCAGTTTGTTTGTTTTTCCTGCCTGTTCAAATGCTATGTGCTTTTCAGCATACTCACTTGGATTCTGGATTGCTGAATGAACAAAACTCACACCAAAAGTCGATTTAGAGTTCTCAACTAACCTAATATACATGTTTGTGGACTGTGGGAGGAAACCCACACAAGCATGGGGAGAACATGCAAACTCCACACAGAAAGACTCCTGGTGGGCCTGGAGTCAAACCAGGAACCTTCTTGCTGTGAGGTAACAGTGCTAACCACTAAGTCACTGTGCTGCCTTTGTGCTAACTTACCTTCACTTAATTTTGGCACAAACATAACTGTGTTTTTGTCATATTGAATGTCTGTTAAAAGATTATTCTGTTGTTCTTGTAGGAAAAGATGTGGGAAGATGGGACCAATTACATAATAATCCAACTTTACAATACTGGTGAAACTGGTCTTCTTTCATTGGGGAGAAACATGCTGTCTCTTTTATTAACACATTATTGATACTGAACTGCAATTATAATTTCAATTTCCTTTTAAGCTTTGTGAAGGATTTTTCAAGTGTAAAATAAGTTATAGTAACATACTGTGGCACTGGCAGTCAAGGACCAATAGCAGGAGGCACTCTAGCTTTGGCAGCACCCATTTTCAGTTAAAACAAGCAATTTAAACTACAGAAAACTTCAATCCTTCATGAGTCTCATACAGCACAGTCCTTCAGGAAGTTTCCTTACTAACCTTAAACATATAAGAACCAAATCAGTTTCATGGCTGAACCCATGAGATATCACCAACATAAACCCACACTTCACTCAGGGTGTAAACAATGTTAAACATTCAGTGCACAGAATGAACTGAAACACAGAAGAACTGGTTATTTGTAGGAAATATCAACTCAGTGTATCCGGTCATGGGGAACTATTTACAACACTGATGTGCAGCAGAGCATGCTGGGTAGGAACACCCCTGTGCACACCACAATACAATACATTCCTTGCATTCTTACAATGCAAAAACATAAGGGCAAGATTTACCTACATCAGTTTTTTTCAGTATTCTGAAAATTGCTTTTGTGTCCCTCTTGCTACTTGAGCGTTATCCTCTTTATAAGAAATGTTTTTTGTTTAGTTTAGGCTTGAGCAGACTTTTCTTTATGTATGACACACCTGGCCACTTGGTGGGGTTGTTAGTCCAGCTATCTTGTGCCAGGTGAAAGGCCACAGTGGGAATTGTGGATGTGCACACACAGTTCAGTTCAGTCAGAAAATTATATTTAAAAAATCTTGTGAGCGCACATGAAAACCTTTTGTGGAAACACACAGTCTCATGCCATCCAACCCTGCAGGGAGTCTCCACTAGCAAGTCGCAGCTGCAAAAAGTGATGTTCCCTGGTGAATTTTTGTGTTACAGCAAATCCCCTGATATTAAAGCCAGATGACATCAGTTCATGTATGTTAATTTTTTTTTTCATCAAAGACACAGTGCTGACATCCTCTCAAGATTAGTTATTAACAGCCTTTGAAGCCATCTGTTTCTCAAAAACAAGGTGAGAATGACCAACAAGTACACATGAAAACATTTATTATCATTCATGGAGATTAGCAATGATTAATGAGAGGTGACAGGAGATAATCATATCAATATTACTCTATTCATATTCAGATTTTGTACTGTTCCCGGGCAGGAAAACAAAGTGACTAATCATAACCATGTCATAGGCTGACTTTAATAGATGCATTAGGATTGATATACCCCTGGGGTGACTGGGTTATTGCTCACACAGCAGAATCATCTGCGCTGCCAATTAAATCAGATAACATTACAGGTTCATTTAAGAGACCTCTACATAATGTGGGCATCAAGAAGGTGGTCAAATACATGGTAATTGCAACAAATTTAAGAGTTTGAGTAAGAATACGTTAAAGGGATTACCAAAGTGGTCTTTGTGTCTGGAACTGGAGGAGCATACAGCCGTGTTAGTTTTGTGTTATTTTATTCATTTGAATTAGATTAACAGTAGAGATGAGAGAGAAGGCTTTGAAGCATGTTTTCCATAAAATTAGTTTAAATCTGTTTTCTCCAAATTATACATTTACTATTTTATTTTCTTGGTGTCTTGTAGGTATTTAAAATAAGAACAAATAGTTAGACCTGAGTGACTAGAGTGAAGTTTGTTGAACATGGGATGGTTGTTGAAAGTGGAGACAGGGAGGTGAGAGGGCATCTGTATGCTTTTTAATTTCTTCAAGGGGCCAAATAACACAGAGATCATTCAAACCAGTTTTAAACCACAAAAAGGATGATACAATATATACAAGCAGCACACCAAACAAACAGGAAAAAAGCTCAGCTCTAATTCAGTAAAGACCTATTCCATCAAAATAAAACACCATTTCAATACTAGGCAGCTAAGTCAATACATAAAAAGATGAGAACGCAGCCATCCATCCATCCATCCATCCATCCATCCATCCATCCATCCATCCATCCATCCATCCATCCATCCATCCATCC
>JAOWBL010004039.1:0-11582 GCA_028564865.1 Zenarchopterus dispar | reverse complement strand
ATATATATATATATATATATATATATATATATATATATATATATATATATATATATATATATATATATATGATTTTTACAGTTTGCAAAGGATTTGGTGTTTGACCTGCTGTTTTTGTGTGACATAATAGACCAACTGAAAACAGCCAATGCTTCTGAGCTAAAGTGGGCATATCACCACTGATCACGGCAGAGACATTTGTCTCTAAATCAATTAATTGCATTTATCTTTGTATAAAGAAAGAAGTCCAGTTCAATGGGCTTGTTAAGCTTAAACTATGGCTTGACTAAATTTCCATGTAAGCATACAGAATAACTATCTTTTTGCTGCGTATCATGTCTGAAACAGAAAATTTTAAAAATCAAAGAAAGCTGATGCAAAAAAGAGCAATATTTTGGCTTCATATTATATGCAAAGAAACAAAAGTCAAAATAAATGTACGTGTGCCATTTTTTCTAATTTTTCAGGGTTAAGTAAGTAGGCTTGGTCTGCTGAGTTAACCTAAGTATCCAGAGGAGATCAGGCTCAAGACAAAAGAAAGAAACAAAAGCGCTTGACAGGTTTCTGCTGTAACGTAAAACTTGCAAAATGATGCTATACTAATTTAATGATAAGTCACTGAGATATAAAGATTTTGCCATTAACATTAGCGCTTGTTTGGTCTGCTGTTTGGTGCAAAGTATTGTCTTGTAGAGCCCTCGGAGTGTTTTGTAGAGAACTGTTTCACACCAGAGTGATGAGACTGGAGGCTGTTAAGTCAAAATATAACGCTGACAAATCTAATCAGTACGACAGAACTGAAGCAAACTTTGGAAATAGGTGATAATCCTTTCAGGGTTCATCACTGAGAGACAATAAAAAGGAGACATTTTGGTATATTGCTAATACTGAAATAAAAATTCAAGCAGTTTATTACCTGAAAAACTATTAATGATAATAAAGAAAATAATGATCAGCAAGATATTCAACAAGAAGCAAGTGATGACATGAACAACACTGACACTAAGAGAAAGAAACAGAAGAGGGATGTCATGGAATAATCATGAAAACACGGATCAATCATTTTTATTAAAAATATCTTGGTCTATTGAATCACAAAATCTATAAAAAAGATATGAAAATATATACACTTATAGAGCATTTTGTAGGAGTTTAGATGGTGAAAAAAATAACTTTACACAAATATTAACTCGATTAAATGTCAAAGAACAAAGCTTTCTCTGGGAATCAATCACTATGGTGGTAAAAACAAACTTGAGCAGTTAAATGTTAAGTCTAACATGGTGGGTGACAGCAACTACACTGAAATGGCTTTAAGTGTGAGAGAGGAAGTCAAAAGCTCTCATGGGATACATTGTTATCATCACTGGGTTTATTATGTTGATTGAGGATGTTAACTCACCTTCTAATTATTTTACCATTACACAGGTCTACAAATGAATCTCACCAGCCCACAGCTGTGTGTTTGAGCTGCTCTTCTAAAACAGCTTCTTGTGCATGTTCCACTGAACTACTAAAATTACACAAGAGATATATGGACTGTGCTCTGAAACTGCACAGACCAACATAAGCTGTTGCACCGCTGAATGCTAAACACCTTCTAGAAAATGCATTTGCACTATTTAATTATTTATAGATTTGTTTCAGGCACAGTCTAGCATCCTTGTGGCATGATAGCCTGTCCATTAACACCACAGTTGAAAAATCAAATAATTTTACCGTACATCCTGGCTTAATCTGTTTCGTTTTTCACATTGATAAATAATGAAAATATTGAAATAGATTTATAATTAGTTCTATGGAAATTGGATACTGATTAAAAGCTTAGACCAGAATGTACTGTTTCCTGTTGAACAAAGACATCGACATTCCAGTAACTCTTAAGAAACAAACTCAAAATCCTGGTGGGTGAGAGACTCCAGCCCTACAACCAGGAATAGTCTTCTGAACTACTGACACAAAAACAGTGGTGCTGTTTCTACGTCACAGCAGGACTTCCTTATAATAAGCGATAGCTTTTCACAACAGAATTTTTTTTTGTGGACATAGCCTGGTTGAACAGAGCTGAGCGATTCCCAAGATCTGCCTCATTGTTACCTTGACAAGCAGCAGTTTTTAAACTTCTCATGCATAAACCTGGAAGGTGTTTGAAGTGTTCAATTGCTGGCTGTACAGCTTCAAACATCTAGTGTTGTCTATTTTGAGCCCCAGGTAGAAGTGCTGTGCAATAAGGCACACCAGCATTTATATTATCATTGTAAACATCACCGTTTTAATGTCTCCAGCACTTTTATAAGCATTTTATCATTGTTTTATTGAATTTGTTCTTACATTTTCTTTTCAAAAATTGTCTGCAGGCAGGTTATTGTTAAGATTTGCATCAAAATTTCAGAGAATTCCTCCTGTTAACCTTCATGAAGTGTACAAAGTGAGAGTAGAGAAGAAAGCCCGTTGGCTGATCTGAGCCATCCTTTATGGAGGGGTTTGAACATGCTCCCTTCAGATCGCAAATACAGCTTACCAAAGTGCAGAACAAAATGTTCAAAACGTTATTTCCAGCAGCAATCAGATTGTTGAATAATGCACTTGAAGAGTTACTTTTACTTAATAGTCATTGTTGGATTTATTGTTTGCTTTGTTTACTAATGTATGTGTGTACTGCTGGCTGTAAAAGCAAATTGCCCTTTGGGGATAATAAAGATACCTTGAACCAATTAGAAATTCACAAACCTGAGACAATTCAAGCAACTAAACTCATAATGAAAAACGGATCAATACCAACTGCTCATGACAATTCTACAGATGATGATTTCAAAAAAAAAATTTTTTTTCAATATACTTAACCTAATGTGGTGTATTTCTTTGGTTGCCTCACACAGGCTGACAGCAGATGCAGTGTCCTTGTAAAGTTAATGGTATTGTTTACTTCACATCTGTTAGTCAATATCTTATCAGCACACCTTAATGAGGAGAGACTAAACCGAGCCATAAACAGTGAATGTGAACTGATCAGGCTTTTTGTGCACTTACACATCCTCAGGCTCCCTACTTAGTAGTTCTGGTTACTGTTTTTGCTTTGTAGCTTGTGCAAGTCTCTCCACTCAGAGTGTGTTTGTGTGTGTGTTTAGGGGGACTGCCTTAGCTAGTTAGCTGATGAACAGTCAAAACTGAAGAATAGTTGCTACAAGTATCAGTTTTTATTTTTCCATCCTGCTTTAGTCTCAATCGCACACTCACTGGCAATGGTGCTTCGCTTAAATATTTGGGGATGCATTTGGCTGAGAGCCATGGGCTACAAAGACCTACTGTAGAAACAGTGAGACTTAACTGTTAAAAAGCACCAATCAAGATGGCTGTATAAAAAAATATCGAAGGGACTGAATGTAGCACAGAACACAGCTACAATCAGTGAAGAAGGTGTTGCATCACAGAGATGCAAAGATCAGAATGTGAACCGTATGATGATAAGCACAAGCAGAATAGTTATCAGGGAGGCTAAACTGAGGGGAATTTTTGGTAGGTTCTGGCAACTTGTGTGTTACCAACATCTCTCATAAGTCTGTGCTGCTGTGGAGGGTTGCAAATTAAAAGTAATTGCTTACAAATTAAAAGAATACGTAAGCCTGTCTGAAATGAATTCAGTCACCCCAAACCAGGTGAGAAAATATTTTGTGATCTGATAAGATTGAGGTTAAACTTTTTGGCTTACTCGACGAGACAAGTGTCAGCCAATGAAGCATGGTGAAAGTCTCCTGTTTTCTGTCAAAGAGCTGAAAATGAAGAGGAACTTCTCATTCCAACATGACACACTGGCAAATCACGTAAATCAATCTCAGAGAGGCCCAGACAACAATCCCATCAAAAACCTCTGGAATGACCTTGAAAGCGCTGAACCCAGGAGATCACAACACAAGAAGAAACTTCAACTTCTTGACAAAAAAAGAGAAGGATAAGTATCAAAAGCATGGAAGTGTGAAGTTAATAGAGACTTGTTTGCAAGGACCTGATGTAATAAAGGCAAAAGTGCTTTCACACAGTATGTATGAGAGGGGTGTTCAAATTTATGCAATAAAGCTGTAGTACCTTTTCTATCTTTCAAAATATTCTCATTAAATAGATATAATTTTTTTGTTTGTTGGAATACTACTTTATGGGTGTAATAAGTATATCTCATTATTTCTGTCTTCATACTTTTTAAATGTGCAATCTTATAAGGGTGTTTTTATATCCACTGTATATCAAAGAAAAAAAAATACAGCTTCTTGTCCCTGAGGTCTGCTGTGTTGCAGAGCATATTTCAACAAAAGCCTGGACAGAAAAACATATTTGGAAGGTGAAACTTGGTGAAAGGTTTGTGGTTGAATTCAATCTGAGACGTCACCTTCTAACTGTCAGTAAATCTCACACACCTATCCCTGAACGATGGCACAATATGGAGAAGCCTTCCAAAACTTCTTAAAGTTACATTTACTGTAATGGGCATTATAATGTAACTATGGAACAGCTGAAATTATTGTGAGAGAATCAGAGAGAGACTGACTTTAAAAAAAAAATCCTCTTCAGCAACTACTTCAGACATACAATGGAGCATTGAACAGCCACTCAATGGCCACCAGTGAAGAACGGATGTTTTACAAGGCAGCATATGGTAGCATCACGTGGAAGCAAAAATGGCAAAGCTGGAATGGAGCATGCATAGTCAGCAGAATTGTCTCCTGGACAAATATAATATAATAAAATAAAGACCTTACAGCAAGAGGAGCTAGAAGAGATAGAAAACAGTAGAGAGGAAAAAAAGAGGGAACTGCTCCTTTAATAATCAGCTGAATTGACCCAGAGACACTGAGGTGGACGATGGGGTGCCCTGAACAGTTTTCACTGGCTCTTAGAAACAGTTTTATGCTCTTGGGATGATGTGGACCAAACTGCAGAAGCACACAAAAGTGAGGAACTGTGTAGGATAAGCACATAAAATAAATATTTCACTGCACTCACTCAATTACAATAGTTTGCCATCTTTGCTGATATCTTCCACTTATTAATAACACCTAAAAACTCTACAACTCCTCACTCTGACAGTCAGACAATGAAGAGGAGGAGAAGGAAACCGGACTTTAACTTTAAACAACTGTGCAATAAATGCAATACGTTTTGTAAAAGCACACTGTATATATGCTTAGTTTTATGCTCCTTTATTTATTCTTATTGATAGTATACTGTGGTGAGGGGCTTGTGGTAACATTTTCTTTAGTACTTTCTGGAGCAATGCAACTGTACAAAAAGCAATTTCCCCTTGGGGATCAATAAAGTATTCGGATTCTAAAGTACAATCTTTTAAGTCTGTGCCTTGAGTTTTACACAGATAATACACAAGTCATGAATAGATCTTTCTGCTGTGCAACAGATATGGCTGTGAAACTGCAGTTCCCTTGTTGACCTGGGCGTCATGATGACTGATAGGTTCTTGGCTTAGCTTGCAGCACACTCTCAACATCTCCTCTCTGTTGTACTTTTCCTCGGAGAAACGAATGGCAGGATGTCAGCTGGGGACACTAGCAGCCAGCTTCAAAAGTGCTTCCTCGATCCCAGTTATTATCTTTATTGCCATCATATTACATCACAGCACTGTTGCCACTTTATTATGGAGTCTGCATGACAAGGTAATGTGACTAGCCCTGTGATATTGCAATTCATTACTTCCAGGAACAATATTACACGTTAGCGCTACTCTGGATCAGCACTGGTATGTTATGTCAAAACATGTTTCTATTGTCCTCAAGCCTCAGCAACTGAACAGGCCCCTTATCCTCCGTTTGTGTTGTTGTTACAACTTTAATCTAGGATCCTCCATACCAATGCCAAATCGTATTATTTGAGCCAATTACACTTTATCCATAATTGTGCACAGGCACAGTGGGTGCAATGTTATCAGCTTTAGAAAGCGGAATGAGATGAGCAGGAAAACAGTTACCAATCAGTGACTAACATGGTGAACAGATACAAGGATGAACTACACGTAATTCCTGGATTCATTTTTTTTATCAATGGCATCAAAACTGCAGAATCTGTAGCTGATCTGTGATATACAGCAAGTCCTTGCAAATGTCGTTCTTTCCTTTTTGCAATCACACCAGTGCATGCAAAAACGCACAAACAGTCTGGGAAAGAGGAAAGAGGAAGGGAGTGGGAGAAAACAAAATTAAAATCCTCTAGTGAACAGCCTGCGGCCTCCCGGCTCCGAGTTTCCATCCAGTAGTGTATTTTATCATCCTTGAGTGGCCGCACCAATGCTGGAACAGAACTGGAGTGAGCAGGGCAATGGCGGGACACAACGTCTGGTCGATGACAGTCAGAAGAATGGCCATGCACCATTAACACAGGTCATCAGTGTTTCAGTGGTGCCTTGTGGCTGTCACTCAGCTCGTAGTTTTGAGATACGGTCATGCTCTTAATCAGCACCTCACCAGGCGCTTGCTCAGCAGTAAAGGCAAACAAGGTCCACCGCAAAACCAACAATCAAATCAACTGGAACCAAACAAACAACCATGAAACCAACAAGAGTCAGGAGTCGATGAGGACCTTGAAGCTTGGGGTAAAAAGATGAACCCCCTCTAGATAAGCACTGTAATTTGATTCGCAGACATATCAGTCGTGCTGTACTTATCTGTTCAAACATCTGTGGGGCACTGTTTCATTAGCATCAATTTCTCTAGAGCCATAGATTAGACACGTTGCCTTAGCTCAAGGCTATTCGAATTCCTATAGAGAAGCTATTGTAATCGCTGTGTTGTGCAGATATTTAAAGCGTGACTATTAAATGAATAAGCCTTTTGCACTGCTCAACCTTGCAAACAGAGTACGGGTACATAATTCACTGTGCACAAACCTCTCCCTTGACACCCGGAACAAAGACACACGAATACTAAAGTGTGCTATGTACAGAAGGAATCCACGTAAACATTTACAAAGTAGTGAGAAGCAAGCTATTTCAATGCATACACTGGGATGTCTCTTTTCGCTATCACACTTTGTTTAGCTTTTATTAATCCAGGGAGGATTCTCTGAGCATGACATTTAATTTCATTCAAACATAGCAAGTCACTACGCCAACTGACCACAGGCAACCGGTATTTAACATAGAGCAAAAAATACAGCATTTAGTGTTTTTTTTTTAAGATATAAATCCAATACTCAATTCAATAACACACCTGATGTTGGTTGCACTTTCATCATCTGTAAATAATTTTAAGTCTGAAGAGAAATAAATACTCATGATAGAACAAACCTTGATGTTTGAGAAACTGAGAAAACTATTATTGAATGAATGTTTAAAAAAAAGAAAAAAATGCACCTGAATTCTCAAAAGACCACTTCAAACTAAATTGTAGAAATAAGATATTTATTTTGAGCTATTTTGCTTTTAGAACCTGGAAGAAAAAAAGAAAATCATGTAAGCAAATCATCTGTATAAAACCAATTCACCAAAAAGCCACCTCAAGGCATTTTACAGAATAAAGGGGTGAATTTAATGGGGTGAATTTTTATGTACCTAACCAGGTAGGATCATTTAAAGTAACAGATTTACATACAGTTAATAGTGTGGTCTTTGACTGACATTGGGGGTAACCAATGACTAGTTGTCATTACTTTAGCTAATTTGAACTTAGCACTACACTGATTTGATCTCTAAGCTGTGAATAAAGACCTACCAGAGCAAAATCATTTTTAATTTAAAGGTTATATGTCTTGTTGTCCTGTTAACTGTACTAAGAGATCACTATGAGCAGTTCTGGATTGGCCTGGAAGGATTTGGAGGCAAAGCAAAGGAGCATGAAGCAGCTGTCTTCACTCCTGTTTGAAGACTGATGGCCACAGCTAACCAGACAACACCAGCTGGATTGTCTTTAGTTCACAGGCTTCTACCTGTTGTAGCAGCTGGGTCCTCGGGTCGAGAGACGTTTGCCTTTCAAGAACCTCCAGGTTGACTAACTGGACCACTAATATCTGAAATGAGAGCTGCCAGAGCTGAAGTGTGAAGTAGCAGTGGTCCACTGGGATCTGAAGTCACTCAGCTCATGTGCAGCACTACCACAGCGTCAGAGTACCACAGATCCTTTTCAACCATGTATTTCCAACTCTTTTCAAAGCAGCTACTTCAAGACGGTTTTGTGAAACCTTCTATCCCTCTCTATTGCAGGCTGTGGACTATTTGAGACTTGTCCCAAAACTTTGATCTATGATGCTAACAAATTTGGACACACATTACACTGATCAACCCGTGAAGTATGCAGGTTAGTGTGTATACAGATTACCACCTAGCATGAGAACACATACCATCACACACTAAATGGACAGAAAATACCTGACTGGCAATATGTTTTCCACAAAATACTATAATATTTAGTTTTTATAGCTGAGTCACAAGCAAGTAGAACTTATCCCTATTGTAAAGAGCAATTTAGTCTCAATTCACATGCTGAACTGGCCCAGGACGTTAAAACACCACTCCACAAACAGCAACTTTGAAGGCACCGTCACAGTCAGTTGGTGGATAAAACAGTGGTTAAAAACCCTGTTGTAATCTCTCTGTCAAACAAATGCTTGACACACCCTGAGCCGCATTTCTCTTTTTTTGATATAATTATTTACTGGGTTATATGGAGAACTAGTGCTTTTATGGGAAACATTTATTCAGCATTCAAACCTCGTACTCACATGAAAAATGCCAATTTAGAAGTCAGATTCCCTAGCTAGAGGATTATGAACTCATCTTCTTGAATTAGGTTAAATATACACCTTGTGATGAGTATTAGCTGTTAACAGCAAAGCAAGAGAAAAAGAGTTTCCACTTCCAATATCCAAACGCCAGCAAATGCAGCGTGATCTGACAATGAAGTTAATTGGAGATAAAGATGGGAAAGCTGAAAAAGTCTACTCTGAGATGGGTTGCTGATGTGCTAAATTCCTGGAAACCTACCTGCCTTGTTGGATGACAGATTGTCAGAAACAGGTGGTACCTGAAAAAAGTGTCTGCGTTGTGTTTTTACGAGTTCTTCACTTGGTTGTCACTTTAGACACCCAAACATATACGCTTTTATTTATTTATTTCATTATATGTCACCTGTAAGTGACCATTAGGGTATTGCACAAACCAAATGAGGTTCACTATAAAATTCAGAATAACATGAAACACAAGACAACAGCAAACATTAAACACTCTATTAATAGACATAATGGCGGCATAACTTTACATACTGCTCTGGCAAAAAGTCATCTATTTTTCAAGACATTACTTTCAGCTCTGAGAATTCATTTATTTTGCTGATCTGAAACTGAATCCACACTGGCACAATTATCAGAAACTGAACCTCAGTCTGATGTGGACTCTTTTTACCCCAGCAGTGGATCCAAAGCCCCGCCTTGCCCTTCATCTTTCAGGAGAAAACGTTCCATCGCCTCAGTCTGAGAACACAAATCAATAAAAATAAATCTGATTGCTTTAAAAGAGAATGGAATACGACCAAGCTTCTCGCTGTCTTACGCATGTGAGTGAGAAAGAACAGGTAGGTGGTGTCTGAGAGGGGTGACTCATCTCCTCCAACTGTTACACACTACAGAATGCTGAATGGATGGCACTCCGCTTGTCCACACGTGTGCAGATGCGCTCAAATTCACAGGGACGGATAGAAACCCACGTGCTAGGGCAAACGTGAGCATGAAGTAAACACCTCTGTCCTCTTACACGCACTGCTCACGTTCAGCTCTCAGTTTCCTGAGTGGGCGCATACATTACACCGGCCCGCACCTCATTCCCTCGCCAAGTCGATATGGCAAAAGAAAACATGCCATTTTTCTCTTTTAACAAAAGATGGAGGAGAGGGGAGGGCTGTGCAGGTTGCGCTCCGTTAACACTTAAAGACGGCGTGGCAGAGCAGATGCACTTTAAATGCAGCTTCTGCAGGCAGCACAATGCAAGCAGCCTCTCTAACACAATGCACCGCTGTCTGGCTGGGAAGGTCTCAGCTGGTAAATGAGCTTAGGTTTGACTGTGTGGTTCTTAGCAGAGCACAGCCAGTGCATTTACAAAGCTCTCACTCTCTCTCTCACACACACACACATCTGTTGCTGGCCATGTTGCCTCTGTCTCTCTGCTTCCACTAGAAAACCTCTAACAGATCTCTTTGACACTGGCTGATGATATAAAAAGCAACCATGTAATGTTGGGTACTTGTTTACTCTATTGCTCTTTCCCATTGTTAGTGCAGCTTTATTAGTTATTTATTTATTTTCTTTGCAAGTCAAGAGCCTTGCCATAAAATAAATGCCTCCTAAAAATGAATGGCCTTGTCATGATGGTGTTTAGCGCTGTCAGGAAGTGAAAGCCACTTTCTGGACTATTGATGCCATGCACTCTAACTTTGGCGGCGCTCAAGCCCCCTGAGACAGATGTGCTGAGAGAGAAGCGGGGGAGATGCTCTTGAATGAATGCAGTCAGCTGTGGAGAGACTGAAAGCATGAAGAATATGTTATGTGATGTATCTAATGGTAAATCCCTCGCAGCAGGGAAAACAATGAAAGACAGTGATGGGTGAGATAAGGAGATTAAGACTGATGGCATTATATGGACAAAAAGTGCTTAGAGATGGAGAGAACAGGACTGTATGTTTGACTCAGTCTCTCCCTTGGTCTTTTTCCCATTCACTGTTTCCCAGTAGCGCAATGCAATTTTCCTCCATTTCTGATTACAGATTGCTTGTGGTGATCTCAGCCGAGTTCCATTTTACCATCTGACAGTTGTGCTATCTGTGCCATTTAGACCTAAGTGAACACTCCATCTCTGCTGCTGGCAATTTGCATGTTTGCATCTCGTTAGGCCATTTGTAAGGCAAAGGCGAAGTGTCAGGACAGTGAATGAGGAGGGAATTTCAGCATCCAGATTAGCTTTCACCTTTGATGCCAGACCGCATCGCTCACCCGCTGGAAATGGGATTTTGCAGAAGGGATTTTTGAGTGAGCTTTGAGGTCACATCACAGCTACACAAAGGACTGTCTGTGTCTGTCGAATTCTCTCTGATTTATTTTTTTCACACATATTCTTTCCACTCTGACTCACTCAGAAAACACTGCACACAAACCCAATAGGAAACGGTTTCCCTTCAAAAAAATCTCCGTTATCTGTCAAGCAAAAGTTTCATCTGATGTCCCACAGAAAAGTTCAGGATTTGTTTAACCTGTCTTGTCAGCACTTATTATTAGCCACCGAGCCCATTCAGCAGGGATCTTAAACATGGAACAATTTAAAGACTTCAGAATTATTTTATTAAAGTCATTTCAGTGGATACTTTCATGGTATATTTTGTAGTAAAATAAATTATTTTCTTAGATCAGACATGTTTTTCGGCTTCCCTTCCTTTTGGTGACATTGCTTGATGAGTTTTACCTGGTTCCTTATCAAGTCTACAACAAGAAACCAGGGAATTCTAAATGAATATATATATATATATATATATATATATATATATATATATATATATGTATATATAATATATATATATGAGACTATAAACTATTATCACCGAGTA
>JAOWBL010004037.1:0-11582 GCA_028564865.1 Zenarchopterus dispar | reverse complement strand
AAAAAAAAAAAAAAAAAAAAAGCCAGTCAGCGCTGGCTCAGATTCTGAAGAGGAATATTCACCCTCTGATGATGATGATTTTAAAAAAAAAAAGATACACTGTGGGAGCTAAGGGATCGGCAACGATGCTGGAACCTGCAGAGTTTATATGATACTCACTTGGGTCCCAAAGTGAGTATACCATTGAAATACTTCCCCACACCATGATAGCATCACCACCAGCCTCAACCACTGATACAAGGCAATCCATGCCAAATTCTGACCCTGCCATCCTAATATTTCATCAGCAATAAACTCATAAGAGCAGGCAGCATTTTCTAGTCTTGTCTTCTTCATCTTTGGTGAACCCGTGTGAGCTGTATCCCCACCTGGTTTGGTCTTCTGCTGCCGTTGCCCATCTACAAACTTCAACTTTCACAGATGCTCATCAAACTTTAGTCATAACGAGTGATTATTTGAGTAACCGCTACCTTTCTATCACCTCGAACCAGGTAGCTTGACCATTGAAGTTGTGTACTTAAGTGGATGGTGACTGTAAAACAGTTTTAAAGTTGTACATCAACAACCCTATAAGTCAGGAGAGTCAGTTGTCCTAAAAACAGAAGTTCAACAGATGAACCCTTGTGTCCCTGGCAGGACAATGAACTCCACGCCGCTCTTGTGAACTCCTGCACTGGTGGTCGTTGTTCTTCACACCCCAGCATAAGATCTTCTTAAACTGAGAACTTATCTTTAGTTAATAAAATTAAATAAATGCACAGAAATCAGGACTTCTGCTTCTTCAGACCTTTTGAAATCATGCTTCTTTTTTGTCACGTGAGGACCATTTTAAATGAACTTTACTGACGTAAACATGTTTGCTACTTTTACAAATTTTTATGTTCTTAGAGAAACTCTGAGTAACAAAAACTGTAAATAATGAATCTATTTGCGTTGTCGCTTTATTTGTGATGATTCTGCAAAACAATTTTCGGACGGACAACGTGGTCAACATTGATCATGTTGTTCTAACGCTTTCTTATTCATTTTCACAAAAAGAAAAGTGGCTGTATTGTCCTTGTGAAACAGCAGCGCAGATTTGAGCCGTCACTCAGCGCTCGGTCGGATCTGTGAGCTCAGACGTCGTGGTCCGACTGATCCACGGGTAACTGAAGAACTGCCGCCACAAGGGCTGATGAAGGCTGGAACAGAACCCCAGCTCCGAGTCTGTGGGAGGCGTCCGCTGCGTATCCATCATGTGCTGTGGCTCGGAAACAAAGATATTACACAAATGATGGTCAACAAGCAAATCAGAGGCAGGGCCAAAACTTCTGTGATACAATGCACCCACACCCACACACTGAGTGTGGGTGGACCAGCGATCTACATGGTTACTCCTCCTACCACACCCTGAATGTTCTCAGTTTCATGGAGAGAATTTGTGTCCAAAGCTTAAAGACACAACTATTACCAGCATTCCTGACAACTTCTTATCTTAAGTGCGATTGGTTTCTGATTGTGGAAGTGGACTGGTAAATTGCACATTAAATCCACATCTCATCACAACTGAAACCGAACCCTTCGGTTCTGCACTAACATTAACACCTAAAGTTTTCTCCTTCATTAGCAACCGTACGGTCTCTACGTGTTAGTTTTCTCCACGGGTTCTGGTCGGGCCAGTGGCGTTTCTTTCGCTACGCCGAGTCGAGAAAAAGCCTGCCCAGAACTGAAAACAATGCCGGTTCTGCTGCCAAGGACTCCATTCACCAAAACAAACACCCGTGATTAACTAAGAGAGGCTGTTGTTCCCTGGTCCAAACCACAAAAAAAAAAAAAAAAACAGCAGAGGGGGGAAAAAATGTTTATTTTTGTGCAGTAAAGCGATACTTCGGCTCAGATTTAGAATATATGAAACAAATTCAACCACCATGTCACACACACACAAACTGAAAATAGAGAAATCATCACGCTCACGTTTTCTCTCTCTGACATCCCTGTTTGCTGAATCTGTCTGCTATGAGGTATTTAAAAAAAGACACTTGACAGATTAAAATGAGGAAAAGGTTATATGGATGATGTACGTGAAGATTTATGACTTCTGTTACATCTTTTGTGTTTCTGTAATGTGCTTTCAGTCTTCTGGCTACGAGGACATTCTCCTGCAGCGAAGATAAAGATGTACTGAAACAAGAACTGAGTTGAGTAGCAGCAACCTGGGATTTAATTTAAAATAAAAAAGGAAATTATTTATGTAAACATCATAGTGTTTCACACCTAAACATACTCTGCATGCATCAAAACATGAAACATGATGAATTAATCTCCTCAATGTTAAATTCAGACTAAATGAGGCATAAAGAACTTTTTATGACTCAAATTTCTTTTTAAGATATTTTTAAAAAGAGAGAAAACATAGTTCATGACAACAATAATGGAAAATACAGGGATGGAAAGCAAAGTGAAGCACAAGCCCAATGCATCATGGGAAGTCTAGCAACAAACCTATCAACCACAACTGAAGAGATGGGTGGGGGTCACCTGGGCCAGCCAAAACCTATAAGCCTTATCAAATGAAGTTTTAAGCCTAATCTGAAGCTAATAAGTCACATGTATCATGTGGTCTGACAGAAAAGTCCTCCGCTGGGATGATACGGATCTAACAGCTGTGTAAGATAAGATAAGACTTGTTTACTAAGGTCTTCAGGTCACGTCAGACTACTTGTACCCAGAGGTAGAAATGATGCGGTCAATAGACCTCATCGTTCCACAGGTGGAAGAGACAGGAAGTTGTCATGAATCATACGTCTTCACTCTCAGAGGGAAGTCAACTCATTGTGGAAGGTGTGGGAGATGTCAATCAAGAACGATCTCACCTGACTCACCGATCAGCCGGGTAGACCATGTAACAGCTTCATCCTTGAGAGAAAATTTCCCAAACCATAAAACCAGAGAAAAAGGGTGGAACTTGTCCAATAAGGAAAAAAAATCATTACACAACCAGATTCAGTTTCTCTTATAAAGAAAAGGTTCATTTTTACTCTGCTTTTCCCATCTCCAGCTGTTGCATCAGATTAACCCACTTTAACCAAAACCTTTTATTATCCAAAATCTTTAAATAAAGTCGAACATGGTGACAGGTGCAGGTCACCGCAGCCTTTGCTCGTAAGTTGGTTTCCCAGAACGAAACACGACTAAACCTTCACATTCTCTGTTTAAAACATCCACTGACCAGTCACAAAGAGTGGGTCGCTCCAAGTGAAATCCACTGAGCCGTGAAATGGAAGTAACTGCTTCAAATGTGCTTAGCTTCAGCCATCAGCTAGCCGCTGCTTTTTGCACAACTGTCAGTTTATCAGAGTGCCGAGTGGCATCCTGCAGCTGACCTTTGACCTGTGTGTCAGTATCTAATCAAACTCTGGCTTCCTGTCTGTTTAAATGGACGACTCGAACGCTCTGTTGTCAATAAAGTCAACAGGGCAGTTTGTTAGCTTCCTGGCTAACTAGTTTTCCAGCTTTCTGGCACACACTGTGATGTCTCAAATCAGTACAAAAAAAAAAAAAATCTGATTTTTCAATGTGCTTTCGGGAATTTCTGGTCTGGAAACCCAAGTAGCTGCTCACACCAACATCGGCTGCCGGCCGACTCCCATAAGTACAAAAGCAAAGACAGGAGAGAGAAAAACGGTGCAAAACAATTCCCAAAAACCAGACAGAATATGAGTGTTCTGTCACTTTAGTGTTGTGTAGTTATCTCACATCCTGGACATAAAAACCTGCACTGGCGAGGCGCTGGAGTTTCCTCTGTGCAGACACAGCTGCTCCTCGCTGTATATGATCCCCGTGTTTTCTCTGCAGGTCGCTGTTGTGGTGTTTATGAAATTCGAGTGTTTCTTCCTGCATCCTGGTGTGGGAGTGTGAATGTGTGCGGTGTGAACGTAAACTCTCTCTCACATGCACACACTCGTACAGGTGTACGGACAGGAAACGGCTCACATGCCGTGTACACAAAAACATCTGTAAGCGTTTCTTTTGACCTCTGCTGCTTCTCCGGAGCCGCTCTCCGGACTCAAAACGCCGAACGTTATTAGTTCTGATGTTTGTCGGAAATGGCAGAGGCTAAATGTCACAATCCACCACACCGCTGTGGAGAATCTGTTTCCTACATTTAAAAGCGTCCGTGCTGGGTTGCTCGGGAGCTGGCGGTGCTGTGACGGAGGCACGCCTGTTAGAAGCGTTGACGTGGGATTTATCCGACCCGCCGAGCTGGCGGGAAAGCGCAGCAACATGTGACGGACAGGCTCATTAAAGCCATTAGCACATTACGGGCTTCTCATTGGCACATGGCGGCCATTCAGCTGCGCTCCAGCGACAGATCCACGCTTTGCGAACACCTGGCGGAGTTTCGCAGCTGAATAATCTGCAAAATTCCACTTCGCCCGTCTTTCAGTCTGCTGACAGGCTTCCTTGTATGTGCGAAAGGGGAAACAAAAGTCACGTACATACAAATGGCACTTTTAGGTATGGAGGAATGCGCACACACTTGGCAGCTGATAGAAGCTCATAAATTTCCTGCAAAAGGAGGGAAAAAAAATGCCCACCGCCTCATTGTTCCTCCTTTGCTCATTGGCCACTTCAGTCGGCCGTTTCCCTTTGCGTTTTCCCATGCCCCGCCATCTTTTCTCAAGTCTTAATCTTTTCATTCTGTCAGGCCCGCTCTCGGCAGCCCCCGCGCCTTTTCCAAAGGTCTGGGCTTCATGCTAATTGTCCCTCAATGGCACGGTTACCTCCCACCTACATAATGCACCTTGTTTCCTCCACTCAGTCTCCCGCCGCACCATTTTTGCTCATTTAAATTCAGGAGCGAGACGGACTGTAAAAGCAATGCAACCGCACACACACACAAATATATTTTCTTCCCCATTTTCAGATTAAAGTTGCTGTGGGTGGGCTCTCCTGGACAGAACTGTAATTGTAATTTGTAGAGAGGTTATCATGTAATGTAGGAGGCAACAACAATCTGAGGAGCATTTTTAATTTTAAAATTAGCTTCACCCTCAATTTTACTACTTCCTCCAACAGTTTTACTATAGTTTAAAGATGCAGCGAAAAGGCAAGAGGAGGTAAAGGTTACAAAAATCATAGTACCAAAGTTAATGCAGAGCTGGGTTAAATGGGGAGGGCTGATGTGAAAGGCGCACATAAATGTCGCTAATTGTGTCCACGAAGACTCAGAATTGGCTGTTTTTCTCCCGCTGGCGAGATCTCAACCGCTCAGGACTAAGACGACAGCCATGCACCATTAGCATCTATTCAAGTGCTCACGCTTTGATCTTCTCTCAGAAGGAGACCGAACAGGGAACACAGGCAGAGAAAAAGAAGGAGGAAAAAAAAACATCAACAATTCAAATGCACCCCAATTATTGGACCATAAATAAAGGCCTAATTAGCATAAATTGCTTCCACATTGTTGCTATTTTTGCATTATTTCTTCTAATTTTCCTTTTTTTCTCCCACCCTCTTGTGTTTTGTGTGCGCGGGCCTCTGCATCGGCGTATTTGAGTTATGATGGAGATGCTTAATTTCATTGTGAAATTGCCTGGCTAATTAAAACTGGAGGGTAAATATTTGCTCTCGGCGCAGCATCTACATGTGTTTTTATTTGGAAACGCAAAAAAAAAAAAAAAAAAAAAAAGCAAGTTGAATCTGATTATCAGCACGGCCTCATTCTGATCTGTATCTCGAATCTGTCAATGCAGGATCTGTGACAACTAATGGCTTCGCTTCATTTCTGACGTCACCATCACCATCATCATCATCACCATTATCATCATCATCACCATCATCATCATCATCACCATCATCATCATCAGCAGCAGCAGCAGTTATTTTGCCATGTAGCTGCCGGTTAAATAAAGGCTGGTGATATTGTTTTTTCTAAAATTAGGATCAGACTGGGGGAAAGCGCCGCAGCTTGGCAGCCAGAATCAGATTCACACGTTAGCCTGAGAGGCTTTTGTTTTCCCGCCGTCCTGTGCGAGCGCGCTCATAAAGGGCGGCCTGTCTGCTCCGTCTGGTTTGGGTTATGAAGTCACTCCTCGCTGCAGAAACAAGTCGGCCGGGATCAGGTCGGATCAAGGTTCTTTCCCTTCTGAAACATTGTTTTTGATAAGCCGGGATCTCCAGAAATGGAAACGATACCCAGCCCACCTTTCCACCCTTTAGGGACCGTCGGCAGGTCTCAGACCTGCACAGGTGAGCCCCACTTCGGGGTCTCCGACCAGCGGTCGGTGATTGTAATGAGGTTTAAAGGTGGCATTCCCACGCAGCGTGAAAACCTTTTTCCCTGCAGCCCTCAGGAGCCGGAGTTGTCTTCTCCCACACACTTTCAACACGTCTGGCCAGAGGTCCGGCCAGCCGGTTGACTTTAAGACATCTTTTGTTCTCTTGTGGTTTCAAGTTTAGCTTTCGTTACAAACTCCAATTCATCTAAATCCAATTTATAATTTCCAGTCTGAGACGTAGAAGGTTACAATAATAAGCTATAAATTCGCTCATATTTTTATGCTTTCCTTGGTCACCGTTGATGTCATGCAGTCATTAGAGGGCCAAAAAATGACTTAATTGTAATTTCCATCCAAGCTGCGGAAGGAAAGAGCAAATTTCAAATAAGTGTCCCAACAGAGTACTGGATGGGGCTGTTTTGGGTGGTGCACTGGAAGTTGTGTGGTTATAAAATAAAAGTAAGGCACAAAAAGAAAGTTAACTGACTGGATGGGTTTTGTCTATAAATGCAAGTGGAAACTTTCATATAAAGTCACTTTGAGAAGACTTCAGAATTTAAAGAAAAATTTCACAGAAAACTCAAAGAGAAAATTTGATATTAATAGTAGTTGTATGGATTAAATGTTAACTGAGAGTAATCAAAAGATTTTCAGTGTTAACTTATTTATTTTTAATTGCCTAGGAGTAGACAATTATCCTTGCCTTAAACAAGTGGTTGTTAATAATTCAAAACACAAAATAAAGTCCAATTAAACTTTTAGTTTTAAGCAGATTTTGATAAACATATTTACCACATGGTTTAAAAAACACTGACATGTTGTTTGATTTCATATCTATGAAAACTCTGAGAAGTAAGTTTTTTGTACAACAATAGCTGAATTTTTCATAAAGCAGTATTTTTTTCTAATATGAGGCATATCCATTTGATTGACAGTCAGCTCAGCCAATAGACAGCCATCATTACTTCCTTATTAGACATCATAATACAAAGCTAAGGAAGTAAGTGGCCACTTCTAAAAACCCAGCATCGGATTTTGGCACCAGACCGACATCTGAAACCGGATATTCTGCTGTAAACGTCCACCGGCAGCGCTGCAGACCTCCGATGTGGGTCAACTGGTAGCCACAGCCAACTTTGATTGACATATGGTGGGCGCGTGTCCATCAGATACGAAGACAATAGGGCGGCACACCATATGAGGAAAATGTTGCTGTTTTTTGTTTGTTTATTTGTATTTCATAGTTTAGAAATAAAAGAGACTTTAAATCACTCTTCATAAAACCAATGTGTCATGTGACTGATCCTTCCTACATTGTAATTTACAATTTACAGTCTGTTACAGCTGCATCCTTTCTTCTTTCTTCAAACTAGAGGGCGACCTGAGTGTCAGATTTCCTGAAATGTGAGTGCATTTATCTTTGGTTATTTAAAAAAAAACAACTATATAATACATGAGGGCTGTCAAAGTTAACCCGTTACTAAAGCATCAATGCAAGTTGTGTTTAATGTTACTATTTTTTTGAAAGTTTTTCTGAAAATAAACATATGCTCATTTAGCCTCCAAGTCCCACCAGGAGCCGAACTGACATGGTCCAGTTGTGTTCCGGTTTTGGTCCACCATGGTCCAGTTGTGTTCCGGTGTTGGTCCACCCTTGCAATTCAGAAATGAAGCACTTCCAAGCCCCATGGACTTGTAAGATGAGTTTATGGGTTAACACGAATGAGATTCATAGTAAATTTAAAAAAAAAAAAAAAAGATGGCATCCAATAAATAGCCCTTTTTTAACTCCTAAAATTAACATTTCTTTATACATGGTTGAACTCTCCTCTGAGACAGTCTGGAGTGTTTACCTTCATGGATATAGATCATGTATCGTGAGAGCCTTCTCATTGGTATTTTATTTTACAATTTGATCATTATTGTGTCTGACTTCCTCCCAGTTTGAGCTGGCATGTGCAAACTGTCTACAGCTGAGCCACAGCTAAAAAAAAAAAGACGACTCTGTGGGTGTCTTTAGTGGAGCTTCTAAGATGTTTCTGAAAACCTACAGCAGCTCTTCTGGCGTGACTGCCATCACGAACTGGAGTAGCTCACAAAAGCCAGACGGCGGCCCGGTGGGACCCAGAATAAGATCCTAACACAGCTTTTATGTTTCAGCTTTTCTATTTAGTTGCTTGCACAAAAATGGACGCCTGATGTTCAGGAAAACTATTAGTTTTCATTTATTGCAGCTATTGGAAACACTAAATTGTAACATTCCCTCAAAAATGCCTTACAAATTCTCAGTTGCAGGTATTTTTATTGTACTATTTTTACCCTAAGGAGATTAGACTTTTAACTGTGAAATATTTACCAAGTCAGTGTTGCAGACGCTTTTGAAAACTATAAAATCAATTGATGAGTTTCTTTTCTTGACTTTTCATGTCCTCATGAATAACTACCAGTCTCAATGGATTTTGTGAAACTGTCACGAGTGATTATCAGCTCTGAGAGGTGATAAACTCAGTTCTGGATGGATTCAGAGATCCGAGCGTTTATCAAGTTCAGGAGCGTTCTTCCATCTGATGGTCAACTAGATGGCAGAGAGTCGTGTTTGTCTGCCTTCTTTCTCTGTGTGAGAGTTTATGAGCCGGTCAAACGTGGCCGTCTGGGACACCACCCCTCCGTGTTGATCAGTCAAAGAAAACCAAAATACTCCTTTTGCTTCACGTCATCTCCCATGAAACTGTCCATTAAGAGGAGGACATCTCTGCTGTTGGCAGATGCTGAGGTTCAGCCGTCCTCTCAAAAGCTCCCATCATGGCTGACCTGCCTCTGAACCTCTCGGCTCCGTCTCGTCACCGCTGCCAATATAAGCAGATGCCTCTTCTGGGTTCGCTTTCCGTCTCTTATTTATGCATGCGAGGATAGCGCAATCCTGCCTGTGATACTTCAGGAGAGGCAAGAGTCAATAACTAATGGGATACATGCTAAACCACCTTTTTTCCCCTTTCAGCGTACCACCCAAGTTTTTCGACAACTTGCTCATCTCTGCTGAGCATCGTCTTCGAGCCCACACAGTTCGCCTCAACAGCTTTAGCTCAATTACTGTTGGGCTTGCCAGACTGAGCCCTTTATATCTCCAGCTGGGACGGCTCACTCGTCTAAACTCCAAGAGCAGGGAAGCTTTTTGGAAAGATCTATGAAATGACATCGCGAATAAAAACCTCCCTCGCTGCCTCCCCCTCTCCCTGCACAAGGCAAGGTTTTACAGTTTGAAAGAGAGCATCCGTCTCCGTTAAGTCCTGCAACTGGATACTTCAATAGTTCCAACATTAAATCAAAGTTGTACAGCAGAGTAATGTTGGAGTTAAAGGAGACATCTGCTTGGAGAGTCATTACATGCATTTAGATGAATTGTAAGCTGAATCAGGACAGGCAAAAGTGAGCTGAACAAGTAAAACCAGAGATTAACGTAAAATAGTTGATGAGCTTAGAGATTTAGTTCTTTTTTTTTTAATTTTGTTTTAAAACCTGCTGTGTTATCACAGGTCAGTGACATATCGGCAAATTACCTGCCCCGATGATTTGATTAAATTAGTCAGTGGGTTAGTGGTTAGAACACACCCACTTTTCCACAAACGTACTATTTTAGCATACTTTAGCACCTGCTAACTAATTAGTGTTAGCATTTATTTTAATTGAATTTCTCCATCTTTATTTCTAATGCAGCAAATGATCAGAGGACAGCCAGAACTCATCTTGAGCTACCGGGCCCATCTGGCTGCTAGCTAGATAACTAGCCCAGCCAGTAAGCCAGTCTTAAAGGGTTTCCCCCAGGACTCCACTGGGCCTGGTGGGTTTCAAAAATGAAGGCAGCTCGGACAGAGCAGCACCCACACCCACTCCATTGACTCAAGAAAAGTTTCTTTCCTGGTGACAGCTTTGGTTTGGTGACCATTGGCTGCAGGTGAAGGTGACCGGTACCAGCTGCTCCAACTAACCCACATCGACCTCGCAGGTGAAACATGAGTGAGTCAAGGTGGTCTGTTTGTACAATTAACAGCACAAGACACCAAATGTGCTTTAAACTAAGGATTATGGTCAGCTCAGAAATCAAGCTCATGAAAAGTGAGACAAACTAAAAACAGTTTGTTTGAAACAATAAAACATAAAGACCTGCCCCTTGTGCAAATATTTGTGGTTAATTATTATAATTGATGATGTCCATATGAATTCACCTCCCAGACAGTGGGCATGGATGGGAAGTCTAGCCAAAGACCAAAAACTTTTTTGAGTGTTTGTTTCTGCTGTAAAGTTAGACATTTTAAGTTAAACTTTAGTCCTTGGATGTTTCAGATGTTTCCCTACTTCAGCACACTGAGATAAAACAACAGACGTGGACCCAGTTTTGAAGCCAGTCACTAGTGGGCTGCATGTTTCAGCACTTCCGCATTGGTGTTGGTTTTTCCAAAACCAATGTAGCCCTTTAGATATCCCAACAAACTGGAGGGAAAGTTTGTTGCAGACAGATTTTTGCTTCCTAACATGAGGTTTTGTAAGAGTTTTGATTTTAGATCAAATAACCATGATCATTTCCTAAGCTTAAACCAAAGCAACCTCAAAATGGGTTCTCGGTATTTAAAAATTGATCACAAACTTGTCAAAGTGTAAGGTAGTTTCATGGAATCCATCAGAAGTTTATCAACATCTGAAAAAGACAAGACTCTGGCCAAACATCACAGAAATGCTGAGTCGAAGATTACAGAGGGAACTGTCACATCTCACATCTCAACATTGTGAAATGGCAGAAAAAGAAAACAAGGTTTTGGCAAACACGGTTCAGTGGTTTTGTTGCTCAAACTTAACCAAACCAGTTCCAGTGACTTGATTTCAACAGGTCACTTTGTTTGGAGTTGCTGTTTAATCTTTACGCCACACGGGCTTTGCTGGTCATTCAAAGTCCACCCACCAAGATGCTGGTCTGGATCAAAGTAGTGCATGAAAGTGACCTGAATGATTATCATCTTGTGAGGGAACTCATTTGGTGCATAACGAAACAACTAATAGAGAACAGACCAACAGTCTTGTGCCTCAGAGTACTTTCAGTCCTTATTTCGTCTGGTTGGATCCAAATCACCTGATGAGTTCGTAAACTTCAAACAGTCTTGGTTTCTTTTTGAAAAGGACAGAAATTTACCAAAAGGCATACTTCAAACTACCATATTTCTCCTATTTAACGCTCCCGCTCTAATAGACACGCCCCCCACCCACAACGCTAGGGTGCAGCTATTATTTTTATGCCAGTTTCGATAAAAATTGATCACAGTTACGATCAAG
>JAOWBL010004036.1:0-11583 GCA_028564865.1 Zenarchopterus dispar | reverse complement strand
CCTGTCCAGGGTGTACCCCTGCCTCTCGCCTGGGATGGGCTGGGACTGGCTCCAGCAGACCCCCGTGACCCAGAAATGGAACAACGGGTCAAGAAAATGGATGGATGGATAATAATACGTTTTATTTAAAAGCACCTTTCATGAAACCCAGGGACACTTTACAACAAACAGATAAAACAAAAATGGACAAAATCAGTAAAAGAAATGAAGGATAGTGTCTATAGAAAATTTAGCCTATATATGTTTGTGTATATGTATATGAGTACATGCTTCTATGTTTGGGTGTATGTTCATACCAAACGCCAACCATCTCCCTTCCACATTGAGGTTCATGTGGAACGAAGAGTTGCTGTAGTTCTCGACCGAGGCTGCAAACGCGAGTCAATATTCATTGACCTTCATGTTAAAATGTCAAAATTTAGAGCAGAAATAAACATATTTACAGTCTGGTTCAAAAAACCATTTTGGTTTCAATAGTTTGATTTCACATCCATGACAACTTTGAGGTGGGGGTGTGGGTGAGGAGTTTGTACCATACGAGAAGCATAAAACATTTGATTTATTATCAGTTATTTATTGTCATAGTTGACATAGAAAATAGAGAAGAGGGTAATACATAGTACTTCATCCTTTATTAGCATTTTTTGTCACAGTTGAAATAGAAAATAGACATGATACACAGCATTTAATCACAAAATCAAATACATTTTTAAAAAAAGTCAACAAACAAAGAGATAAAAGTGGCTGATTAGTAAGTAAATCATACAAGCATATTCTTTAATCTTTAATACAGTTTTCCCCCAGGTCTTTTAGTTTCAACATTGAATTGAGAGAAAATTCTGCAGCTCTTACGTGTAGCGTGTAGCTGGTTTAGTACACGCGTCTTTTATGTTCAATAATAAATATGAGATAGACTACAGTCTCAGTCATTAGTATGACTTAAATGTGCCATAATAAAATATTTTTACTATATTATCAGAAGAAAAACATCCCAGAGAAGTTTCCAGGTCCCGGAAATCTGTGAATTATTTATAGTAAAACAATTATATCAAAGACTTGGAAAAAGGACACCAAAGTCTTTGAAATTAAAAAAAAAAAATTATTAGAAATTTAAAAAAAAGGTATTAAAGTCAAAACTCGATTTATCCATAATCCTCTTCTGTTCTGTATTCTATCCCCATGTCCTGTTTCTATTTAAAAAACAAAAAAAGCATAACCAATGATGGTTGGGTTTTAGGTTGCCATCTCGTGAGACTTGAATCCATTTATCCATTTGGGTGTTGACCCTGGTAGCAGAGGGCTGCCTGGCCTGTAGGACAGCAAAACATGAAGGGAAAGGACTTTTAGTACATGAGTGGATTATGTGGAGCAGCAGGTTGAGGAGCTCAGATTACTGCATGCAAGGCAAGTGGGGTAGGAAGCTAATCCAATTTGAATTAAGTCTGTAAGATTCGAAGTATTCTGCAGGCAGGAGGTTGTTTGCTGGCTTTATAGCTCTAAATTGGAGACACCACATATTTTACAACTGTGCTCATCATAAAAAACTTTAAAAGCATAAGATATACAGTTGCATTATTTTCTTACGTAACACAATGAAACTTATTATTTGAACTGTTTTTTAAGTTGCTGTTTGCATCTTTACTCACCCTAGCAGTCTTCATCTCATGAATGTGCTACATCCAAATTACCAGGAAACACAAAAGACTCATGCCAGCTTCAATATAATCCTAAAACCCATGGACCAGTCAGTTTTACGGTCATTAGTGGAACAACCTAGTGGGTCTCTGTTTCATTACAGGAGCACTATCGATAAAATACTGCTTTGAAATACTATGTAATACTTGTAACATTTTAGTGTGGAAAATTCTCTTTCGTGTTGAAAAACGCCCAAACTGCAATTCACTTCAGTTCTTTAGCATACTTTGATTTTAATCATTTATTAATGCTGAAATAGAAATGACATACTATTTATACTGTATAATGGTATTTCCTACTTTGTAGTTATGGGCCCACATGGTCCAAAATGGTTATTTAGTTAATAATGCCTTTGGCTATATTAAAACAATAAATAGCTTTTGTTTTTTAAGCAAGTTTGATTTTTGGTGACCAGAATGTTCTGGAACAAGCCATTTACCCTGCCCATCATTTATTTTTTTTCCACCATAATTAGTTCAGTCACTCAACTCTCGGCTGTTTACAGTAGGTATGTGCTGTTGCCTCATAACAAGATCATAACCAAGATAAGTGCAGAATCTCATGTAACCCTCTGTGGATTGTATGCAAATTATTGAATCTTGCTTATCCATATTAGCCATGTTGTGTATAATTATACAGGCTTTTCATAATGTTTCCCCAAGAGATTTAATAATTATCTCAACTTTCGGTTCTTTGAGATGTGCTGTAGGATGTGCTGATAGTGCATCTTTACTTGATGCACTACAAGTGCATTGTCACAGTACCAGTAATTAATCATAATACTGTACAGAAAGGAGGGCTGGCACATTCTTCTTTAAAGCTAGGAGTAAAGAATCTACAAAGAACAGAAAGTTTTACCTTGACCGCAAAGATTTAATAGAACAACTGACTATGCCTATACTTAGCTGTTATTACCTGCATTTGTGAAGACAGGCTCACTTCCCTTGGCTGGCGTTGAGGTCGTACTGACATTTTGGTCTCTGTTCTGACTGGGTGCGACGGGTTGAGGTGTCTGTCTCTCTTGAAGGCAGCCTGCCCCGGCTGGCCTCTCCCCATTTCCTAGGAAGCACAGAACTTCCGAAGGAGAGTCCAGGCTGAGAGTTTAGCATCTCATTTTGACAGAAGACTGAGCGAGCATCTCGAAAAGACACGGAAGGAATGATCTCTTCAATCTTGTGATCTGTTGAACGTATGACAGCTCTTGGAGAACTGGGGCGAGATGAGGGCCTAGAGGTGGACTGTGGTCTGAACACAGGGGGACTTGGGAATCTGTGGCAGACTGAAGGACATGATGGTGGAAGGCGAACTCTTGAGACTGGTGGTGCTTTCACAGGTAGACTGCCAGAGAAACTCTCAGTCTCACACAATTCATTGCTTTCACATCTCTGTCCCATTCTCGCCTGAAGGGCTGTGGGTGCTGTGGAGTTTGGTTCGATAGTATTTCTTTCTTCAAAAGATTCTACTGCATTGCGCAGGTGAATGATCTTCTTTGCTTGTTGGTAGAGGCAGTTCTCCTTCTCAGTTTCTTGATCAGTATCTGTTTCTGGTTGCAGCTTTTCATCATCTGTCCCAAAAACTGCTTCCTGGCTAATAGGGTGAGCTGTTGAGATAGGGATGGAGCTTCGCCTCACGTTTCTTTTGTTTGGTAGAACGTCTACATTCTGCAGGGACATCTTTAGCCGCTGGGAGTTTCCAGTCTTTTGATTTATCACTGGGAGAATTCGAACTGCCTTTTCCTGTGACTTCTCATTCTCTGGCTGACCCTCATTGCCCTGGAAGGAATCATCCATTAGAACCTCAGGAGGTGGAGGTGGTAGATTATCCATGTCCAGGTCCTCCCTGTCATCAGGCCAGCTGTTATTGTTATTGTTGCCATTGATCACTGAAGCCCCCTCATTACTGCTACTTGCGCCACACTGTAAAAGAATACGGCTTTTATTGGCCCTCCTTATATGAGGTGGAATAGTAGCCAGACCCTGTTCTGACCTCCCATCAACTGCTTGGCTAAAAGTATTTATCAGCCTTTTGACACAGTGTCGCCTTGGTTTTTGGCTTCCTAATATTGGTAAGATGCAAGGCAGTTGATTTACTCTCACTGGACGTTTTGGTGTGCCACTCGAGCTGTTTAAAGAATGCCGTCTTGGTAATGTATTATGCAAATTGGGAGACCTTGCTATCTGTTTTATTCTTTGGATTTCAGGCATATTTCTCATTCTTTGATCCAAGTCCCTCTGGCTGTTTTGAAGCTCAGCCATTATATTTACACACCTGGTGGACAAAGAGTGTTCAGACTTTGCTGCAGTCGTGGGTCGTGTAACTGTAAGCTTCTGTTCCAAAACAGAGTGTGTAAGTATATCACGGAGAGCCTGACTGGGATCAGGAGGAGAAGAGTTTGATCTCTTCCTTTCAGGCCTGTTATTTTCCTCATCTTCGTATTCTTCTTCATCTTGATCTTCATCCTCATCCCCCTCTTCATCATCTTCATAATGTCCCACCAGGCTAGCTAAATTATGGGGGACATTATCAAATACACCCCGTATGTTGGCTCCAGAGCCAGAACTTCCAGATCCAGCACTTCCACGGTGGCGGCGATGCCTCTCAGATCCGATTAAACTCTCATTCTCTCCCCCGATACCACTATCTTCACTATGCAGTGCAGAATCCTCTGGATTAGACCTCCTCATAGCTGCCCTCTCTACCTGCACAAGTATTTGAGTCAACCTATGCTCTGCTGCCTGCTTGGCCTGAAACCTCTCAACTAGTATTTTGGAGAGGGAGGAAAAATAGTCCACTGCCTCTTCAAGTGTCTTGTCACCTAGTGCCTTGACTGAACCTCCAACTAGCCTAATTTTTTCTGTTGATTGATGGAGTAGTTGTTGTAACAGATCTGGACTTGGATCAACAGGAAATACTATATTGGAACCAGGTTTAGTTGAACTTACAGTCTGGCCCATCATCCCAGAGGGCAGGGCCATATAGTCCCCATGCTCCTTCAACATCATCTCCCCCTCTTCAGCCATCTCATCTAATGCTTGGTTGATCTCCTCAAAGCGCAATACTAAGGCAGACAGCATGGGCTGAAGAGACAACTGTGTCTGGGCAGCCTGGTCAAGCAAATCCAGAAGGGTTTCATATTTGGAGATATTTGGATTCAGAAAGTTATAAGCAGCCTGGTGAGCTCTTACCATGTGTGGTGGGAACTCAATCTTTGCTCGGACCACAGAAGACTTCCTTTGTTTTTTAGTAGATCTTTTCTTGCTTTTGTTTTTCTTTTGTTTCTCCATCTTCTTAATTTCATCTGATTGCATATCATCACAGATTGTTTCCTGGGCCATTAGATTTAACCCTGTTTCTTTAAAATCCTCTATTTTGGGGGAAATTGCTGTGTCAGGCCATGCAGTCTCTTGTGTCTGGTTTTCTTCGGTGAGTAGTGGACGCTCCTCCTCTTTTTCTTCATTCTTCACACATGTATCTTCCACCTCTACGGGTTTACAATCCAAGCCCTTTTGTTTTGCATTAGCCAGTAGAGCATTCGGAGGTCCACAGCCATGTGCTTTTGAAAAAAGTTTTCCTTTTGATGGAGAGCAGCCCATTGTTTAATCGATGGGTGTGTTTTGTTCAGTTTCTTTCTTTGAAGAAAAATAAGCAAGGAGAAAAAGTCAAAGCCAAAGTGTAACGCAACATGAGCTGATCTTACAAAAACATCCTTTGAAAATCTTCAGAAGTGACTTTTTGTCTGTAATCCAGTATCCTTGTGCTGGGTCCCATCAGTTAAAATTGTTTTATGCTATTTCTTCAACTTCTGTGGTCCACAGTTCAGAACCTGATGAGTGAAATGACTACCAGTGTTTGCAAAAGAGCACAGAAGATAAGACGGATTGGGGGGTGGTGCACAGATGGTAACATTAAGTGCATTAACACACACAAACACACACGTATGCTCACATACACCTACACACATGGGTATTTGTATCTAAGACTTTAAGCTCATCAGGTTAATCAGAGCTGAGTTTGTCAGATGATGACTGTAGCCTGGTCCAGTGCAGCTGCTTGGTTTATCTGAGAGAGAACAATTCTTTTTAAGAAAAAAAAGAGTGCCCAGCTGTTCTTACAAAGGAAAAAAAAACTGTTTTTCTTGTTATCTTGTCAAAACCATCTTAAGTTTACCCATTAATGCAAGCAAGCATACGTGTACACTCAAAAACACACACACAGACCCATGCAAGATGAGCAATATCTGCAACCATATTTTGGACACTGTCCAAAGGGAAAAAAAAAAAGGCCTTGAAGCCATATTTTCCTAATCATAGTAATAGTGTGGTTCTCATCACTCATTGTAATTTATTTCCAGGTAAGGTATGCGATTACTTTATGACAGTGCATTCCTTGAATTTTCTTTGTACCATATACTGTAAAACAGACAAGAAACAAAAAGTCACAAGAGCCTGTTTCCTCTCAGAATCTGTCTAGATCTTGCTGTGGCATCTTTTAATATTTTAGATGATGTATTGCCTGAAACCATGGTATCCATGTCATGACCAAGGACTGTGTTAAGGCAGTAAAATACTGCTCTTATCACTCCTTTGATAGGTCTTCTCATTGTTCAGCTTTGATTCTCTCAGAACACCCATGAGAAAGAGACAAGTGTTGGATTTTCACCCTCACTTTATTTCTTTCTTAGAAGTGTGATGAGGCTCTAGATTCCTAATGGTCCCCCAGACCTATAGGGCAGGTTACAAAGTGAATCACTTGATTTTGTGGGTTTGCAGAAATGCAACAGTTCAATAGCAAGTGGAAGCAAAAACTGTTGAACTTATCAGAGTCAACTTAAAATGATTTCTGCCATTTTGAGATGGTTTGATCAAAGTTACGAAAGGCACATTCATGTGATGCCTGTTGAGTTTCCACTGTTGTGAACTGGTATGTTAAGTCGTAAGATCAGTGATGCTTTATGTTCAATTAAAAAAAGAAAAAAACTTGTTCTGAATTAATCTTAAGGAATATCTCTCATTGAATAGTTTTTATGTCTTCCAAATCTCAGGCATTGTAAACCAAGCAATACTGGTAATCTGTGAACTAACATGGCCAGGGACATCATATTTAAATAGTACTACAGCATTGCCATAAGTAAAATTATCCAGGTTTAGGCTACGTGCTGTGTTGTGAACTGGATTTTCCAGAGCTTTTCCAGGTTTAACTTCCCTTAACTGGACATTCTGGAGGGTGGGGGGTGGGGAGTGGAGGGGGGCAGAGGGGAAATTAAGAGGCTTACGAGAGAAAGCTAAATCTGTATTCACTTAGTGGCAGTATAATTTTACCAAATAAGATCATCCGTGGGTGTTCCAAAGCATGTTTTGCATCTACAATAAGAGAAAACATTGATATCTATGAGTTCTTATGGTTTTAATATATGTTTTTGACTCTTCCCTATTTCTAATAGAAATGTACATGTTGATTGTCAGTATGAAAAAAAATAAACTTTTTTGACACCTCATAACCCTTCTCTCTCGTTGTACAGGACATTTAATTCTCCTCAGTGGGTTGCAAAGCTGGACTTGGCTCCTCTGCATTAGAGCAGAAAAGCCCACATTTATTAATGTCACATTTGGCTAAAGAATGGCTGCCACTGATCCACGCCCGCCTACTCCACTGTCTTCTGTAATAGTACCTCTGCCTCATCAGTTTGTGAAGGGAGTTAAAGCAGAAGTTTATCGGTACAGGTAAACCAAAGTTCTCCAGAATGCCCCTGCCAATTAAATTAATTTAGAGGACAGTATGAAAGATAAAACTGAAAGATAGACAAGGAAAACAGATAGTGTATGCGCTTATAGCCCTGTACTGTGGTAGCAGCCATGCCAATCACACAACAAAAGGGTAATAACATTTCCCAACTCTAAAATAAACTTATCCCAGTGGTTGCAAAACAGCACTGAAAACTAAGGAATGAAACATCAAAGTGATAATAACCTTGTCTGCATGTACCCTGACATGAAAGGCTAAAAAAAAGAAAGAAAAATGCCATGCCCTAATATCATCTATATGAAGAACTTGACAAGTCTCATATGGATTGCTGTGTGATAGTCTGTGTTGACACAATCTCAGATAATAAAATCACTCAATATTTAATTGTTGACTGGATAACCGAGGAGATGCAGGTAGTGTTTCTTGTTTTTCTTGTCTAAATCAGTTATTGTGGCATGTGCATGGAACATGAAGAAGGTGACAAGGAAAAATAATAATAAAGCCAAATGAGTAGCATGAGATCAAATTAAAACAGTTTTAAATAGGCCACTCTTGTATGACATTGGTGTTTACAGATCAGACATGTAAACATAATGATACACCAAATGATGCAGTCTTCAGGCAACTATAAAGGCACCTGTCCAAATAACATTCAAGAATTCATTTTGATTTTAAAAATGAATCATTTCAAAAACTGCAACACTAACTGTAACTCTTATAACTATTGGAACCTAGCTACCGGACTTTCTAAAGAAAGAGGAGTTGAAAAACTGGCTTTGACAATAAAAACAGAATAGACCAACAAAGGAAGTGGTGCACCAATGAAAAATATTTTCAAAATAAAATAGGAAATCTAGCTAAATAAAAATCAGGAATCCGAAAGCAAAAGAGCATTAATAAATCGTGACTTATCAAAGTTTATCAAAGCAAAACAGAAAAACTCATGTGATCACACAGTCACAGGACTGTGACAGTACTCCACATTCCTGATGGATGGGAGGGGTCAAGAGATGGGACAGACTCAACCTCAAGATGAAAGTAAAACAAACTGGTGACTCAGTTTTTGGATGAGCAATTGAGGCAGAGTGAGTAAGAGACACACCTTTGAGAGGTGTCCAAAGACACCAAGCAGACTGGTTCGACAGGTCTGGAGATCAGCACACAGGGAAAGGCATGGAAGATCAGCACACAGGGCACACACCAAAATAATCACACACCAAACAAATAGGAGAGGCTCTGACTCTAGATACAGGACTGGTACTGTATCTAGTGGAACAGGGACATGAACTAGGACAGGAAATGAAAGAGAAGACCAGGAACTAAAGTGGACACAGGAATAAGTTGGGAGACTTTCACAGAGACAAGGGCAGAACCAGAGGCAGACAGGAGAGGAATTCAAGAAATGGGGACTGGGACAGAAAGAGGAACAAAAACTGGAAGATGGAAAAATGCAACAACAAGGTTTAAGGACAGAGACAGAAATGGGATTAGAGACTGATGCAAGAGAAAAGACAGATACGGGCGGGATGTCCAGATGTTACACAAACCTCTTGCTTGTGTGTTGTGTGAGATAGCTCCCCAGAAAACAAGTCATGTAAAAAAAAATAAAATAAAAAATAAAAAATACATGAGTTCATTCATGAGAAGTTAGATAACTGTTAGACATTCAATCAGGGGTTGGGTGCACAGAGAATCTGAATACACAAAAATGAAAGTTACTATACTCATAAAAATTGATCACAGCAAGAGCCATGGGCCAGACAGAACTACCATACAGTTGACCGAATCATCTGGCAAACATGTGGCTGAAGACTGATCAAATATAATGCAGGACTGACGAGCCCATATTCCTCTAGATCTGCAGATATGAGAGCTGTCCAGCTGAAGTGGGGCGTATGCCGTCCCTCCTAATCAGATCAGGATTTTTAATTATCTATGTAGCCCATATCGTTTGCTAGATGTCATCTGCATCCAACAGCTGAAGGACAACATGTGGCTAAACATGTCATGACTGGTCAGATTATAACATTCTTTTGCTCTGATGTGAACAGTTTTTATGCACAAATGTTTGTGTTTCTCTTTTGCCAGTCATTTTTATAGGACTATATGACATCCACTCTGACCCCAAGAATAGATATGAGCGTATGGTAGCTGGTGTCTCCAGCCCCTTATGTCTGACAATACTGCCACAAATGACCAGGGTTCATTTCTGAGTGGGTGCATCAATGAATGAGGTAAATGTGGAGCCGATGGTAGAGAGGCATGAGTTTGGGTTTAGGGCTATGCCTCAGGACTCTTACTCCATCAGCCTTTTGTTCTGACTGCTGTGTCTGTGTCTGCTGGGAGATGGCTGATGGGACTAGCTTTTCTAGGTTGGACCACTCCAGCTTTTCAACCATGTGGAGCCATACTTCTAGTTCAGACACCCTTACCTCCAAAGTTGCACAAAGACTGCATTTAATACATGTGCCCTTTGTACATATATCACCAAGAAAAGCTAGATATTCGATATCCTGAGTGTTACTGCTGTAGGTGAGAGATAGGTGCTTTTAATAGACCAAGACATAAATGTTTCTATTTATAGCAACTGATAAAAGGTTTACATTGACCATCAAAATATACACGTGCTTCTGTTAATGACCTTCTAGTAAATGCACATTTTACAGATTCAGGAGGTTACTATAACTTAAAAGGCTCTGAAGTTATTTATTCAACCTTTGCTTAAACAGGAAAGGGCGCTGAGAGCTTTATATCGCTCTAAAACATCTAACAGTGAAAACAGATATGTGTTGCTAAACAAACTAAAATAAAAGACAGTGAAAAAAAATTGCCAGATTGTCCTTCAGTAAGGCCTTTAATCCTGGAAGAACTCCAGAAAAGCAGCAGGCACGCCAGGTGTAAACTCTCTATCCAGTGTAAAAGCTGTTGAGCCACCTTGGAGAAGAGTTCGGATCAAGTCATTAGGTCATAGATGGAGTCAACTCTCAAAAGAAACATGGAGAAAGGAAAACTATGGTTGTAACTTCAAATAATTTGCTGCAAACTATTTTACTATTTGAACTCTCCCAGATCTCCCAAAAATTCTTGCTAATAATAAATTCCCTTTCATTTCCAGCAAGACCCAAAAAAGACCCCAAAAAGACCAATTTAAACCCTAAATGTATGTGAATCTCTTTGAATGTAAAGACTTTTAATGATAAGAAGACTCAGTTGTTTTCTTGATGGAGGTATGGCTAAGTATGGACCCAAACACAAACTTCAGGCAGAAAAAGTCATAGTCAGAATTTGAATTCAATACAGCTTCCAACACACAAGGATTGCATTCAAACTAGTCAAATATCCAACATAAATCCAAATGAAGAACCAAAAACTAGACACCAAATGTGGGTAAACAGGTAGAAACCAAACCATATAGGGAAGACTAGATCAGGCAATGGTCAATGACAGTTTGGAGACCTACATATACATTGGGAGGAAATTATCACAAACTAGCAATAGGTACTGTGTAATTACACAATGTGGAAAAAAGCACAACAAAAATACACTTAAATACAAACTAAAGCAGGAACTGAAGGAAACTAAAACAAAGAAAATGGAAATTCAAAATACAAAGAAACAAGGCTGTGACCAAATTGCATTTTGCCTTGTACTGACAGTTTTGGGTTTTTTTAAATCAAACTATGTCTCAAACAGAAGATAGTAACATCACTGAAGACTCTGAGAACGCTTGATCCCAGCTGTAATGTCTCTAATCCGTGCCACCCTCACCGAGCTGTACGACAGATACAGGAATTGGGCAAGCTGACCGTCAACATGGCAGAAGGAGCTTAAGCTGCTGGAAATCTGCCATCCTCTTCATGTGCTGTCTTTTAAATGGCTTATTCTAATAATAACGAATTTCCATTTTTGAGTATGTCCCCCTAGTATAGTCATATTTATTATACATATTGCTAGTAAATTTTCCTTTCAGTCCAGTTTTTTGAGGCAGGTGGCTAGATATACCTGGTTTTTCCACAGTTTACACCCTGTTAAAAAATGTTTTATTTTGTGTGTGTTTTTTAAACTTTGTCGGTCTTGTATACAATCATACTGTTTAGAATAGAATAGAATAGAATAGAATAGAATAGAATAGAATAGAATAGAATA
>JAOWBL010004035.1:0-11583 GCA_028564865.1 Zenarchopterus dispar | reverse complement strand
ATATATATGTATATATATGTGTGTGTGTGTGTGTGTGTGTGTGTGTGTGTGTGTGTGTGTGTGTGTATGTATGTATGTATAAACAAAACTTTCAGTAGTGCTCCCTGATCAGATTTAATGCTGATTCAGCATGACTGCATCTGGAACATAAGCATCAAACCAATGAATGACAGAATTTAGAGATAAAATTTTGAACCAAGCTGCCTTATGGAAACTGTGGGCTTAGTGTAAGTTGCAGTGGTGATCCTGCCAGGAAAACGACAAGCTGTCTTTATATTTCTACAAATTATGGATTTAGATTCAGCAGAAATTTCTACGTAGCTGAGAGTGTTATATAGTTTAAACTGTGGCTACTGAGCATGGCAAATGTGTTTAGGAGCCTCAGCAGTCATTATATTTTCTTACTGTTTTGACTAACTGTGGTCAACATGTAGTTGGTTCAAACAACAGGCAGAGTCGAACTGTGGGAACACAAACACATGATTAAAACTTAGGATAATTAATATCTGTATTTTTAGTTACAGTACATATAAGTACTGACATGGTAGAGTCCCGTGGACTGTGGGGTTTAAAGGTATCAGAAAAGCAACATCAGAATTCAAGTTTCTTTTCAGGTCTATTCCAGTGAAGTGAGACTTATATAACTTGACTTTTAATATCTTTTTCTCTTTCAGACATGATGGAAAACTTGTCTTCCAACGAATCGCTTCTTCTTCAAAACCTTTTCACCAACATCTCCTACCATATGGACTTCTGGTGCTCCTTCTCTGAGGTGTCCTATTTCATCTTAATAACGGCCACCATCACCAATATCTGCATCCTCCTCCCTCTCTTCATCTTCATCCTCTGCCATGGTCTCCAAAAATGGTGGCAAATGATCTTCACATCCTCAGCAGCAACAATGAGTCACTCTGACTGTTTTACGTACCACATTGCCATCATTGAGCTTATTGGTGTTGTTGGGAATATGATTTACCTGTATATCACCTACACGATGGATTTCAACTGTGTTGAAATAGCTTTCTTTCTTATTGATTTTACCTGGTATGGACAGGTCTTCTTCCACATTCTGACCTGTGCAGAGCGCTACCTGGCTGTCATTCACCCCATCACATACATGAGACTGAGAAATGAGAGAGGGATCAGAATCAGAAATGCGAGCATTGCCTGTGCCTGGCTGCTTTCCTTTGTATGCATGGGTCTGAGCTATGTTGATGGCAGTTTTGTCATTCAGGTGTGCAGCTTCTTGACTTCAGCCTTACTGGTCATCTCCTTCTTCAGCCTTTCTGTTCTCTGTGTTTTGATTCATCCAGGCCCAGGAGAAAATGGCAGAGTTGACCAAAGGAAGCAGAGAGCATTCTGCATCACGGTGGTCATACTGGGATTGCTGACGCTGAGGTTTACCTGGGGTCTGCTTCGAGTTATGATACCTGAGTCTGAAGGGTATTTTTGTTTACTGACTGCATGTGAACTCTTATTCATTCTTCCATGCAGCCTGGTGCTACCTTTTCTTTTTCTGCAGAGAATCAGCAAATTCAAATGTTACAAGAAAGACAAGGCACAAGACATACAGAATAAAACCTAAAAGTAGTTTCAAAGCAGAAAGTCAGTGGAAAAAAGAGGTGTTCACTGATAAATATATTGTAAATAGTTTAGTTATGTTACACCTTTGTTAAGCTTGACTTTAATGGGAACGGTCACCTCTGCAATGATGTCCTCTGTAGGTCAATGAGCTAAATTCAATGTTACTGATGTGTAACATACCAGTTTATGACACTTTTGTTAGGCTTGTTTGATGCCCCAACCACCTTCCAACACTGTGGTAGGGAACCCTGCTCCTCGAGAGCCACAGTCCTGCAGGTTTTAGATATCTCCCTGTTCTAACACATCTGATTCCGATGAATGGTTTTTAAACCAGTTGTCATCAAGGTCTGAACAGCTCTGTCAAAGTCACAGCCAATTCTGTAATGGTGTGAAGAAGCAGGGAAACATCTTAAACCTGCAGGACACCAGCCCAAGGGGACCACGGTTCCCTACCCTTGTTCCAATGCCTCATAGGCTGGGAACTAATCCCACATGCTGCACCAACTGCACGTGCTGCAACCTACTTGGATGATGTCTTTATCCATAGTAACACCTGAGCAGTGCAACTGTGGCAGGTGGCTGCCAACCTGGAACCGTTGATCCAGGCTGGACTTACTGCAAACCCAAAGAAGTGTACAGTTGTGTGGAGGGAGGTACCCCATCTGGAGTACCACTTGGGTTATGAGCAGGTGCGGCCATAGGGGGACAAGACTGTGGCGCTTTTCCCACTCATGCTCAGAAAGGAGGTCCAGCTGTTCTTGGAGCTGATGCCTCGGACAGGGGAATGGGGATTGTTTTATCCCTGTAGGTCTGCTCCATGCTGTACCCCAATCAAGAACTGTCAGACGACTGATACATGGTACAGTATGGTGGTGTAGGAGCGTTGGGAGATCCAGTGGGTGGCCGACACCCACTGCTGTTATCTCCTGGAGCACACATTTACCCTCAATTGAAACCATTCACCTTTTCAGTGCTGCCAATGCCCAGGTAGCAGTGAAGTTACGTCGGCACTACCTGGCTGTCATTCATCCCATCACCTGGCTAAGACTGAGAAATGGGGGCGTGTACTTGTACTTTGGAGATAGTTATTGATAAACACCTCAGATTACTCATTGTTTGTGGTGTGTTGTGCAAAGAGTCTTTGGGAGTTCAGTATAAAGTTTTTGTTCTGATCTTTTTATTAAACATAAATAATATACTTTTTAAGCTGGCCTATAATATAATATGAAATTGATAGAAAAATCACTACTGTTTGGGGTTATTTTTTAAAGTATATGTTACCTCACTTTGTATGACTCAAAATATGTGTCTTTTGATTGTATAAATCCCACATGTGAATAACTGCTTGTTTGTTATTTATATATATGATCAGGCCTCGTGTTGCATGTCTGTTGAACTCATAATTCAGATAGACCTCCACTGTATCATGAGACTATATATGAAACTTCACGACTGTCTTTGTGTGTGAGGAGATACAAGGAAAACGCTGATATGTGTTAGTTAGCGTTTGCATTAATCTCTGTACGTAGCTGCTCCTTTACTGCAAGAAATAAAACTTCCACCTTAAAGAATCTGGAGCAATCCTAAAGTTTTGTAAAATATTTCTAACAGAAATAAATCCTGTCAGAACCTCTGCAAACATATGTCTGCTGTCTTCCCTCTCTGTGGTCAAAAGAGGAACTTGTAGCTAATTTCAACACCTTGTCCAAAGGTTTAATAGTTTAGAACAGAATTAAATTATCCTGGAACAATAAATAATGATAATACAGTTCATTTATTTGCGTCTTTCATAAAGGCAAAGGATCCATTGTTGTTCTGTTTTTTTTTCCAAAAAAACAGAACAACAATGGATAAAATAAGTAAAAGAAATGAATCACATTCAAGTAATTTGATTTCTCCGTGGCTTTTTGCTCCGGTCTCTCTGGAAACACAAACATTAGTGAGAAGATTTGCCTACAGATATGAGGCGTGAAAGAAAAATGATGAAACGAAATTAGTCTTAACATGCAAAATCTCCATAAACCCTATTTTTGCTTGATGGTCTAAACAAACAGATGCTTGTATGTTCAAGCACTTCATGTTTGGATCAGATTAGTTCACAAAAGCCTTCGATAATGCCACAGGAGAAAAGTTTTAAGTGACAAAACAACTGTTAAAAAAGGTAGGTCTCCTTTAAAATGATTTTTTTGTCAAAGTTGTTTGTCTGATTCACATAATAACCTGTGTGGAAAAGTATATTTGGAACTGATCAAAATTAAAGCTGAACAAAGCATTTTTTTATCTTAAAAAAAGTTTTAATGTTATTTAAGCAGTATTTGATTACTTTTATCAGGTTTTGTGGGTTGCTCACCTGCAATCACCAAAAACCAGCTAAAATGACTTTGGACTATCATCCCAGTGGACGTTATGGCAGAGGTGACTAAGACACTGAGGACAAGATAATTAAGTGAATAAATCTCAGACGGTGTTGGAAGTTTAGTTAATGCTTACGGTGTTGGGTTCTTTAGTGTGTGGGAAGTGGTGTGGGGTTGACAGGTGAATGGATCTTTGAGTAAATGAAATTAAAAAAAACATTGAAGTGCAGCAGTCTCATGGTTTGGAGAGTTTGGAAGCAGCGTATACTAATCAAAGAGCATCGTCAGAACTTAAGTTTTCCTGAATATTTGTACTAATGAATGTGGATTTATATAACTTAAATGACTTAATATGTTTTTTTCTCTTTCAGACATGATGGAAAAAAACTTGTCTTCCAACGAATCCCTTCTTCCTCAAAACTTTTTCACCAATGTCTCCGTCACTGTGTACTCATTCTGCTTCTTCTCTGCACCACCCTATTTTATCTTAATAGTGTTCAGCATCACCAATATCTGCATCCTCCTCCCTCTCTTCATCTTCATCCTCTGCCATGGTCTCCAGAAATGGTGGCAAATGTTCTCCACGTCCTCGGCAGCAACAATGAGTCATTCTGACTGCTTCACCTACCACCTAGCCATCATGGAGCTTATTGGTGTTGTTGGGAGTACCCTTTGCCTTTTTGCAATCTACATGAAGGATGTGAAGTACTTTGGACCAGCTTTTTTTCATCTTAATTTTACCTGGTATGGACAGGTCTTCTTCCACATTCTGACCTGTGCAGAGCGCTACCTGGCTGTCATTCATCCCATCACATACATGAGACTGAGAAATGAGAGAGGGATCAGAATCAGAAATGCGAGCATTGCCTGTGCCTGGCTGCTTTCCTGTATTTGCATAGGTTTAACTTCTGACGAGGACATTGTGGTCTTTCAGGAGTCCAGTCTTTTGATTTCAGCCTTACTGGTCATCTCCTTCTTCAGCCTTTCTGTTCTCTATGTTTTGATTCATCCAGGACCAGGAGAAAATGGCAGAGTTGACCAAAGGAAGCAGAGAGCATTCTGCATCACGGTGGTCATACTGGGATTCCTGACGCTGAGGTTTACCTGGGGTCTGCTTCGAGTTATAATGTCCAGGGCCCAACACTATCCTTGTTTACTGATTGCATGTGAACTTTGGTTAACTATGCCATGCAGCCTGGTGCTACCTTTTCTTTTTCTGCAGAGAATCAGCAAATTCAAATGCTTCAAGAAAGAGAAGTCTCATGGGTAATCCAGAAGGAATCACAAGTTAACCCTTTAATGCAGGGATAAGCAACCCTCATCCTCAGGATTTGCTGTCCTACATGTTTCTCTGCTCCAACACACCTGATTCTAATTAATGGTCATTAACAGGTTATCATCAAGGTCTGTAAAAGTCTGTCAATGACACAGCCATTTGTGTCATGGTGTGAAGAAGCAGCGAAACATCTAAAACCTGCAGGACACTGGCCCTCGAGGACCAGGATTGCCCACCTGATGTCAACCAGACAGGAACATGACCCTCAAGAACTGCAGCTGGACACCTGTGTGTTATTATAAGTAGATATGAAAAACACCCCAAAGTTTGTGTTAAGAGTTTCCCCTTTTTTCCCTTTCTTTTTCACAGTTTAACTTTTTTTCTTCATCGTGATGGTGGTGGAGGGGTCTCAGAAACATATGTGTCAATTATGATTAATCTGCCATTACAGGGTTAAACATTTATAAACTAGCCTTTTTAAGCTTTCACCATGTATATTTGTCTTTATTGGTTGTAATTCAAAACAAAGCAATAACAGTTTAAAACCAGTTTGTGAACTATATGACCACTATACCACAAGTAATGTGATCTATGAACCTGATGGTCACTGTCATGTGTGTGAAAATGATGTAGTATACATCCATAAAAGCAATTATCCTACGCCACAATCATCTTTGCTCTTTAAAGTTTCTACCTTGTAGAGATTCTTCTTTTGTACCAAAATCATTGTAATTAACATAAATGTATCATTATAATAAACATAAATATATCATTACACCAAACATAAATGTATCATTGTAACAAATGTAAATGTATCATCATAATAAATGTCTTTTGTAACAGACTATTATAATAATTACTAACTTGTTTATTTATTTTTTTTACTTTTATCACCTTACCTCTAATTATCAACTATCAACTTTTGAAGGAACCTTTTGTAGGCCTAAAATGCAAAACGATTACACAATATGTTTATCAGCAAAGGACATGAAGTTGATGAGATAAAACATGAAACGTATTTGGTTAAGAACATCTGAAGGCAGTATTGTAGAAGTCCAACATGTTAATACTAGAGAAGCAAAGATTGTAGGGTTGAACTTTGATGTTTTTGTCAAAGTGTAACTCACGGAAAATGCTTAAATCCATATTATTTTACTGAGCATCGCCCCAGATGTCTCTAATATCAGTGTTATGGCATTTAAGTGGAAACATTAGGAAGTCATTGAGGAAAGATTAATGGAGGCAAACATTGCTCATTTTTGTTCTGGTCTCTTAGGAAAATGAGAGAGCTATGAGAGAATTTGCCTTTAGAAATGAACCATATAAAAAGAAAAATGAGTACGTTTTGAAACATGCAAAAAAGCAAAAAAGGGGGATGTTTTCAAGTGGTTGGTCTTTGGTTCAGACTTCAGTCGACAACCATCTGTGGAGAAGGAAGGAAGAAGACAATACAGACAAGGTGGGTGTCCTGACTCCAAAGACAGAGTTTTAGCCATCATAATTGTGTTTTATTACACTAACTGCAGAAGAAGGGTATGTTATTTATTCTCAGTAAACATTTTATTATTTAGGCCAGGCCAGCCGTGACACACCAGGTAGACTTGGTTACCTTCCAACCAGAAGGTCACCCAAACCAACCTCTTTCAGCTGTACAAAGTTCCTTTTGATTTACTATTTTACCTCCAAGACTGAAAAAAACCCAAACAGGAGAAAACTTTGTTTTTATTTTATTTTTATCTTGATTCAAATAAGTAACAACTGAAGTATCATGCTGTAACAACACATTTTGTAATGTTCTGAAATTACTGTTTATACCTGGTGCTCATTAATTATTTAATCCTGATTTCACCAGGTGGAAGCTAAAGGAACTAAATGTAATATTGATTTATATCACAAATCTGTATGTTTTGTCATTTAAGATGCAATATATTATTTCTAATTAGCCTCTCCCACAAAACAGACCTCACATCATGAAAAATCTATATTTTCAACAGTTTTGGAGACTTTATTTGTGCAAGATTTCTAAAAGTGTGACTTGTCGTTTTGGAGTCTGACAACACACACTCACCAGTGTAACACACACACACACACACACACACACACCTGTATTAAATATACCAGGTGTAACCTAATGACCTGACTAGTGAGTGACAGTAGTGGTCAACGAGTGGTTGTAATAAGCTACAAACAGCAACAGACAACGTGAAGGGTAAATTCAAAGGAGAAATACCACAAATAAACAAACATTTGGAAATCATGGTGAAGACATAGTGGTCTGCTTGGACTTCAGTTTTGAAGAGGATGCCTATTTCTTTTCGATGTTTCTAGTATGTCATATAATAAACTGAAAAAAAAAGGGGGAAACAACTAGTTGTCTTCCATGTTGTAACGTCAAACCAACACCAAGGACTTTTTCATGTTAAAATAACTGTTTCAATTAATTTGAAGTGATTTTTTATTATTTTTAGGATGGATCATCTACCGTTACAAGATCTGCCATACCTATATACCTAAAAATTAGTTTACTTGTCTCTGACTACAAGTCCACATTAGTATTATATCAACATATCAATGATGATAAAACTGCCCAACAGTCACAGTGGACTTCATAGAAGAGGCTTTCAGGGCATTGGGTTAGGGTTAGAGTTAGGGTTAGGGTTAATTGGGGTTAAATTTGCAGAAACATCGAAATATATGATGCTTATTACCAATCAGTTGTGTTGTGCGAACACTGTGACTTCAAAATCATGTGACACTTCTGTCACCTGGTCTGCACAACTAGGTGATACAAAGCCAATGAACATAATGTCCTCTGAAGGTGGTTGAACTTGTTTTTGCATCACGTTCATAAATGTAGACACCTGTTTAGGTAATGCCAAGCCTTTAAATCTGCTTAATCTGCTGACTAGCTTTAATTTACCTGCTGCGTGATAAATCTCCAGTAATGTTATTTAGCGTTAGAATTTCCTCTCTCTTTTGAACCCCTTTTGAGACTTCTCTTTCCTTTGTCTCCACTTCAGGTGTCCATCATGTCAGTGAACTTCTCCTCCTTCACCAACACTTCCTCTTTTCCTCCTGAAGATTTTTCCAACACTTCCTCATCTCCTTCCTACTTGTCCAGCTGCTTCAACTCCCAGATTAGCCACTTCATCTTCACCGGCTTCACCCTCACCAGCGCCGTTCTCATCCTTCCTCTCGCCACGTTTGTCCTCTATCTCGGCCTCCAGAGACACCAACAGCAGCGCTCAGCAAGTCCTTGGGATGCCATCACCTACCACATGGTTGTCATGGAGATGTTGTATGTTTTGGGATGCTGCCTCTACTGCACTGGTGCCTACATTAATAACCAGAGGACAATGGTTGTGGCTTCGCTTGTCTTCTACATCACCTCTTGTGGACAGATGCTGTTTCACGTTCTTTCCTGTGTAGAGGGTTACCTAGCTGTCGTTCACCCAATCACCTACCTGCGCTTGAGACAGGGCCGTGAACTGACAGTCAAAAATGTCATCATTTGGTCTGTTTGGTTCTTGGGTTTTATTCAGATGATGTGTCTTTGGAGTCCAGACCCAGTTAATAACATGACCATAGCGTACATGGGACACCAGGCATTTTCCTTCGCTGCCATCTCTTTCTGCACCTTCTCCGTTCTGAGATATTTAAGGCGTCCAGGTCCTGGAGAACGGAGGGGTGACAGGGAGAAGGCTGACCAGTCAAAACGAAGGAGTTTCAACAGAATCCTGGCCATAATGGCGGCTCTGTTGCTGAGGATTGTGGGAACTCTGGTTTGCACTGCGATATATTCTTTATCACAGATGAGCTTAAGTGTTCGCTGTGTGGTCCTTGAGTCAAGTTACTGGTTCTGTTTGCCCAGCAGCCTAGTTTTACCCCTCATGTTTCTAAACAGAGCGGGAAAACTGCCCCTTTGCTGTCATGGGTAAGTTTTTAGATCGTGCTGTTTCAAAGATCATTGTTTGTATGGCAACAAGGACAGCCTAGAGAAAAGAAAACTTGGTCCTCTAATCATCATCTAGCAAAAGAAGACAAAATGAGATAATATCACTAAATAAGCATGAACTGGTGGAAAATGTTTTTATTCATGTGAACTATTTAATTGTATTTGTTTAAAAAGTGGGAATCTTCTAGAAATAATATAGGAAGTATCTATCTATCTATCTATCTATCTATCTATCTATCTATCTATCTATCTATCTATCTATCTATCTATCTATCTATCTATCGATCGATCTATCTATCTATCTATCCATCCATCTATATAAATATATATATATATGTATACACATATATATGTGTGTATATTATACGTGTGTGTGTGTGTGCGCGCGTTTGTGGCCGAAACCATGAGTATCAAGGCACAAAACAATTCAAATCCCTAACTCCCATGAAAAGCCAAAACATAACAAAACTAAAATCCAGACACCATGACCGTTTGGCAACATTTTAAAGTTTATGTTTAATGTTGCTTGACAACTAAATGAAAAGACAGCTACTGTTTATTTAGTTTTATGCATGAAATATTGATTGAGGCCAGGAAAAGATCTCTGTTTGAATTACTATATAACCTTTAAATAGGCTGCTGGCATGTCACTGTATGACAAGATGAGAATGAATGACATAATTACTGATTTCTAGAAAGATAAAATTTAACATTTTAGACTGGTTTCACAGATAAAGTAATCATTTAACTGATTCAACCTACTTCAGCACTGTACTTGTTACATAGTGTGCTGCACAAGTCATCTTAAACCTTCAAGTGTCTCAACAAGATCAATTTGTGCCATTGTTTTACAACTCTCTCTTGAGAGTAATTACTTCTTCCAGACCCAACTGCTTAGAGACTAGCTTGAAAAGTCAAGATTTGGTGCACACTGAAAGATTTATTTCCTTTGTGTGTTGTGTGCATATGTGTTTGTGCATACTTTTCAATCAAAGCACATTCTTCGGCCTCGTGTCTCTTGCTGCAACAACTGCTGATTTTAGCAAAGGTCTCTGAGAATGAAAAGGTAAAAAATGCCAAATACTGTAAATTGTCGATTTATTTTTACAATCCAGTCTGTTTTGCATCATTGAAATAGTTCTGGCTAGACAGACTGTCTTGATACAGAAAAAGATAATTTTACTGAACTATAACATTTTCTCAAGTGGAAAGCAATAACAATGAGCACACAAGTGCAAGACAACTGAAAAAGGTGGCTAGAAATCACAAGAAAAATCATGTATTTAACATACATTTTTTAAAATTTTATTTTAAGATACATAGCAATGAGTCAGAAACTAAAAGCAACAAGATCCTTACCTTAGACCCTGGGGCTGAAAAAGGTGTCACATAAATTTCATATAAACAGCTGAATACAGAGCCCCTTCAGAGAACCATTTAACAAAAAGTTCAGCTAGTTGGTTCTCAACAACATAATTACACAACAGAGAAAAAAAAATCATTTTTAGTTGACTACTGTATATTGGTAACCTATAGTTAAAATTTAAATAACACATTTTAGGTACATGGAGCTGAAACAAAACTGATTGAGTGTAAGGTTTTTTTGTTTTTGTTTTCACAGTATTCTAGGATTGTTTTAATTTAATGATAGCAATAATAATAAGAAGATGAACGAAATACCATTGGCAGGCATGTTTATATGATTTCCATTGAGCCTGCTAACAGAATTAGTTTCCCCAATTTTGCAAATCCCATGGCAGAAAGTAATAGGTCTTAAAATTAAGTTTGTTTACTTTTGCACACTGTTTTGGCAGAACAAATTGCAATTATTTGGATGCTGGTTACAGTGTTTTTCACAATGTGGTGGTTAAGCACAGTCATCTATCCATTTTTTATATCTTTTTTCATCCTGACTAGGGGACTGGAGCCAAGCTGCTATCAGGCAAGAGACAGTATATACCATGCACAGGTATATTTAAGATTGTGGGATAATGAGAAGATTACAATCTTTTATACTGTAAAATATAATGGGCTAAATTTCTAACACATAATAATGCACACTAAGCATCAGCAACAAACTACGATAAATCTTCAGCTCAATTTTACAGAGATGGAAGAACAGATGCTCTAAACCTCATGATTTTTATTAAAAGGAGGCAGTAGATACTCAGAGCAATCTCCTAAATTAAAAAGAAACAACAAAAAGCGTTAAAACAACAATGGCTTAAATCCAGATCATCAGAGCCTTTGTTAAATGAAATATTGACAGGGGGCTTTTTTGAGATACAAGAGAGAAATGGCTCCTAAATATGTACACAGGTGGGTCTGTGCAAAGTTTATTTCACAGTTTTGTTTTTTAAACCTGTATATAGCTTATTTATGATTTTAGTGATTTTTTTAAAAAAAATTTCGTA